>SJYC01122866.1:0-57759 GCA_006408675.1 Madoqua kirkii
AAGTAGAGAAGAAGCCCCAGTTCATCAACGCTTAAACAGGGGTTAGGACAAAAGAGCAATGTAATTGCGGAGGCTTCCTCAGACTGAAAATTCACAGGTAGCAGACAAGGAAGCCCATATACCCTGAGGGATAAATAAATACATCCTATTACAGGGAAAAAGACAGACCCGGGCACCCCAGGAGCGCATCAATAACAAAAACCTAGTGCCAATCTCCTCCCATTCTTAAAACCTCCATATACCCATTGTCAGATTCTGATTAGCTTAAGAAAAGTACCTTTCTCTCCTCCTTTTCACTTATTTTCAGGACTCACAGCACACAGTACAATCAACAGGCAGCGCCTGTGTTATATAAAGCAAGTTGTATTTGTCCCTTGTACAATGCCTTGAGGAAATATTCTTTAACTAAGCCAGGAGCGCTGATCTAGACTGTATCCTTAGGAGCCCTGGGATGTGCTGGGAGGCTCTCCTCATGGCATATACTGCCTGATTTGGGGGGTACCCAGGGCTTTGAGCCACTGTTGCCAAATATCTGAATCCTGTTCATGGGACACAGTGCCTTCAGTTGCTCCAGGGATTAGCTCCTTGACTGTTACCACTGGGGAACTCTGCCCACTCCAGTTTACCAGCAGCACAGACTTCAGGCTTCACATGCACGAGGCCCTGGGTTCAATCTTCAGCACCTCCAGCCAGAACTCAGCTTCTTGTGTGGCATACCTTGGTGCTAACCAAAAATGGTCCTTGGATTTGAGGACTTCCCTGGTGGCTCAGTGGTAAAGAATCCACCTGCCAAAGCGGGAGACACGGGAGACTTGGATTTGATCCCCGGGTCGGAAAGATCTCCTGGAGAAGAGAATGGCAACCCACTCCTATATTCTTGCCTGGAGAATCCCCTGGACAGAGAAGCCTGGCGGGCTACAGTCCATGGCGTCACAAAGACTCAGACACTGCTGAGCAACTAACATTTTCACCTTTCTACTTCTTTCATAGCATAAAAAATTAAATGAATCAAAATTAAAAACAAATAAATGCCCCCAAAGTATTTATTACCAGAAGGACTGGGACATTCTAACTTTCAGAGTTGATCCCTCTCAATACTTTTCAGAATCTTATAGAGAGTATCTTTCAATGATTTTCTGCACACAGTTTTTAGAGCCCTAACTTACCTTCACAAGGACAATTTCATTCCTCACATGGAGTTTTCTCTAGGTCTATTTTTTTTTTTTGATCGGCTGATTTTCTATTTTAGAAAAGGGCTGGGAGAGGAATATGGAGGAAGCTTAGCTTAACCTCCAAAGACATGCAGTGAGACAATGTGCAACTCTTACTGCAGAATGTAATGGAATCTAGAACAAGACAATGAGATTGATCTAAGAGGCAGAATCCTATGGAAGGGTGCCCTTTTTTTATAGATACTACTTAACATCTCTCAAAATTAGGTGCTTTCATTCTAATAATAAAAAGCAGCTAGACTTTACTCAGCACTTTCTTTGCAAGACAAATTAATGTATAATGATTATATGTAATCCCTACAAGGAGTACATAGGATAAGACTAACTCTTATCCCCATTACATATATCATAATAATGATTGTAACAGCAACAATAGCTAGGATTTATCTACTTAGTGCTTAACTACGTGCTAGACACCTGGGTAGCTCAGCTGGTAAGGAATCCACCTGCAATGCAGGAGACCCCGGTTTGATTCCTGGCTCAGGAAGTTCCCCTCAAAAAGGGACAGGCTGCCCACTCCAGTATTTGGGGGCTTCCCTGGTGGCTCAGATGGTCAAGAAATCCACCTGCAATGCAAGAGACCTGGGTTCTATCCCTGGGTTGAGAAGATCCCCTGAAGGAGGGCATGTCAACCCACTCCATGTCCTAGAGAATCCCCAGGATGGACAGAGGAACCTGGCAGGCTAGACTTCACGGGATCACAAAGAGTCAGACATGACTGACTGACACCTTACTTAATCATCTTCATTTAATCCATATAGCAGCATTATGAACCTAATTCTCTACTTGCTTCCATTGTACAGATGAAGAAACTGAACCCACAATTTCAGCATTTCAGCCTAGATTGGAATCACTCTAGACTTCTCAATCACTTTGACTTATTGCCTCAAACAAACACAAAGTACAATGACAATCAATAAGTGGGACTGAGGAACATCTCTATGAGTTTCTGTTTGAGGCAGTAGGCCAGAGTGGTTAAGAAGCCTAGAGTGATTTCAGCGTCAGGCTCGTTGTCACTTTCACAGAGGTCCCTAGAGCCAAAGAGACTATGATTACCCAGTGCACACACATGCAGACAGCACACAGTCACACACGCAGACATCACACAGTCACACACGCAGACATCACACAGTCACACATGCAGACATCACACAGTCATAAGGCATTCGCATCAAAATAATGCTCATCTTACTGTTGATAAGAATATTAAATCTTTATTTTATTTTGCTTTACCACCAGCTTGTAGATCTAAGAGTAGGACCTAAGTCACCTTAAACAGGCAGATCCCTCACAAATGGGATGGTAGGTGATTAAGTAAGTATCTTCCACTGTTGGAGTTACTGGTTTCTATAAGTAGCTTCTTCTCTAAGCTTCATCAGAACATGGCAGAAAGATTTATTTGTATAATCTAGAGACATGAAAACTTAGACACAGAAAAATAATGAATCATACAAATAGTTAAGGTGAGTTCTTCCTCCAAAGCTGGTACTCTTTACACGAACAGAGGGGGTGAGCGTCCCCACTTCCCTCCAAGAAAAAGCAGCCAGTGCGAACGAGGAGCTCTGTGAGCAGAGAAGCCCACTATAGGAAGTGCCTGAGTTGACACCGTCTGCCTCTGTTCACAGGCATAGCCGTGATCTGTGGCTGAGTCTTCATCCCTTCAAAGACCATGGCCCCGCTTGAAACAAAGTAACGGAATCATATCTATCACACATCCTAATTGTGGACAAGACGATATGGAAAAACAGCAATGCAGAAAGACCGCAAATATCAGGCCTTTTTTCACTCAAATGAAATGTGGCAAAGGGATTTTTAGACCCTATCCTCTAACCTCAAGCTCACTCTCCCAACAAAAAAACCACATATTTTTCTGAATAAAAATAAAGAATTTTATTATTTAAAATCTATTTTTGCAAATTAAAAACAATGGATATTGTAAAACAAATGTTATAAAATACACGCAATGGCACCATTGCAGAGGGGGAATGGCTAGCCTTTCGCCCCATTAGACAATGGAGGTCTTCACCCTCGAGTCAGGCTTCAGCGCCAACATGACTGGATTTGTGACTTCAGCTGTCACCCACGAGCACTGACTGGATCTTTGACCCAAAGGAAGGGAACAGCACCATTTTGTCCCGGGAAGCAGAGAAGTGGTAGAAATTCCTAAACCGTTTGAACTAGGACTCAATGGTCCTGTGGAACTACTGTTTTCCTTTCTTTGACCACCAAGCATAGAGGCCGGTCCTGTCTGGGGCTAAGTGGCATCCTGTAACGAGCCACGGGAACCCACCGGCTTGCCATTCAGGGCACTGCTGGCTCTGTTCTAAAATCCTGGAACACCCCTGCCTGCCGCAGCCTCCTGACCATCTCCAAACAAATGGGAAGCTGATCTGCATAAACCTCATTTCCATTTTATTCATCCCCTGCCCAAATCTAGATCAGAATGTTTAATATCATCCCCACTGTGGGAGGTCTCATGAATTCAAAGGCCATTCGTGGTCAACGATGAGAAGGCCTGGATTCCCAGATGTGGGTTTATATTCGAAATTAAAAGCAGAAACAAGAGAAAGTGTGTTGCGAGATACAGAGCATGGAAAACAAAAGAACCAGCTAAAGGATAAATGTGGCAGAAACCAGAAACCACTGCTAAGGTCACCGGTTTCTACTGATGAGCTAGCAAGCCACCGTTTAGGGACGCCTAAGGTGACACCCGGCTCTTCACTTGCATTTCCACATTTAACCATTTTTTAACTCCCAAATATACAAGGAAAGATCCAGAGGAAAATGGCAACCAAAATGAAGGAGGTTTCCTCAATGTTAAACAGCCTCTAATCAGAAGAAGCAACATTCAAACTAGTGTCTGGCTGTGACCTCATTCTTTCACCCACCACCCCAGCTCCCCTCTCTTCCACTGACCCTTGGTTTTCTGACATTAGCCCAAAAGACAACAGAAATGTGTCCTAATAAGGATAAACAAAAACTGGTGATTCATTCAGTATTTGAGTGTTTTCTTCTCCTTGAACATTAAAAGGACAAACTGTTAAAGTAAACTCTAAGTTTATGAGTCAGATTTTTAGAGTGTCTATGATTACTGGTTTCCAAGAATAAATCTGCTTAATGTTGTAATAAACACATACACACATACATATATAAGCACATAATTTCTTGAGCAAACACAGTCCCATTAGAAGGAGAAAACACACTTGTGAAAACTCTGCAAAAATCCTGCAACACAAACAGCATCTTCACCTGCTCATTAATTCTGGCCTAAATTTGCTACTGCCAGGCAAATCAGGCACACTGTCCGGCAGACACCCACCTGCTATTAGGCTGAATGTGCCTGGCGTCTTGACATTCTATTGATTCCAATCCAAAGCTTATGTAAAAAAAAAAAAAGGCAGCTCAGAGTCCAAAAGGAATTTTAGCCGCAAATACTTTGGGAGAAATCCAAACAACTAGAAACAGAAAGAAAGACAAGATGCAAATCTGAGTGACAAAATCGAGACAACCCAAACCAGCCTGGTAGACGCTCAAGGACAAATCAGCAAAGGACCCAGCTTCCCCTTTTGGCAACTACTGATTTTAGGACATTCAAATGGCCACCACATTGAATGGGACTTCCCAGGTGGCTCTGATAAAGAATTCAACTGAGAATGCAGGAGATCCAAGAGACTTGGGTTCCATCCCTGGGTCGGGAAGATCCCCTGGAGTAAGAAATGGCAGCCCGCTTCAGTATTCTTGCCTGGAGAGTTCCATGGACAGAGGAGCCTGGCGGGCTACAGTCCATCGGCTTGCAAACAGTCAGATGTGACTGAGCAACCGAACACCCACCCTCGAGGAATCTGCACTCTCACTACCCTCAAAGCACGTCACTGCTGCTCCACAGGTGTCGCTTTCAAAGAGGATTGCCAGTTTCTGCCCCTGGGGCCCTGTGAGTCTTCACTAGAAACTTGCTGTACCATCCACAGGATCCTGATCAGGACAAAGGTTCTGAAGCTGTTCAGAAGAACCAGAAACCACTTACAGTGCTTAAGAAAACTGCATACTTTCATCTTCAGAACAGCCCCAGGAGCTAAGCGTTTTATTGCCATTTTACAGATAAGGAAAGCTGAGGTTCTGAGAGGTAATTTTCTCCAAATGACTGAAAAAGTGAGAGACTAAAGAAGAGCGGGCATCAGGATTCACTTAGAAAGTCTCTGGCACCTCCCCAGCCTCCCTCCACTCCTGAAATAGCCTCAGCCTAGATGGAATGGGTGTATGTCCAGTTTCCAAGTCCTGGCACTCGTGGCTTCAGGGCAGCTGCTTGTCACAGTCAACTTTGCATAAACAGGCTGGCTCTCGTGCTGTTCTTTAAACCCTGAATAACTGTGTCTTTACTTTAGCCAAGGGAAGACATGCATTTCAAATGAAAGTGAGCATCTATCTGGATAGAGAGGCAAAGGAGAAACCTGCAATCCCACGGAGCAACAGGGCTCTCAGCTGCCCCCGTCCTCCCCTCCGCCCCCCTCCTGGCTGCCATCAGCCGCTGCTGGGCGGCCTCTGGCTTCAAAAGCAGCTCCAGGGGGAACAGAAGCCTCGGGTTCAGAGGGCCAGCTGGCAGGGGGACCGCACCCCTCGGGAAGGGTGGACGAGGAGCGGAGATTTCACCGCAGAGGTCGGTCAGCTCAAAGACAAGAATTCAAAGGGTTTCCAAAACCTGATTTCTATCAGGACTTCCAGGGCAGATCAGAAGGTATGAGGTTCCAACTGGGAGGGATGTGTTTCTGCTGCTCAGATGCCAGGTTTGCAAAGGGATCCCGGGTTTCTGAGCACCAGGCTGGATTTCAGGAGCAGGGGTGGCCATCAAAGTGTCCATCAGATTCATTTCATCCCCCCCACCACAAGGCAGCAGTTTCACCCACCAATAAAGCTGTCTGTGACTCTGAGCATTTCTGTGAGTTAAAGCAATCTGCTTTTTCAAGAATGCTCCTGAACTGAGCTAGATAAACACGTGAAATAGAAAGTTCCTTAGGAGAGTCTGCAGCCTGCCTCGACCCCAGCTCCCCTCACTTTGCTGCAATGTCACTGTCTTCGTCCCGTGATTGGGGTTGGAGGCCCTGCCTGCAAGTCAGGCCAGCGCATCCTTCCCTTTGCTCGGGCCTCTGATTTACAAGGTGACTTTTCAGAGACCGCCGCTTAGCCATCTATTCTTGGTTTATCATCCATCGGTTATCATTGTTACTGCTGCCATTTATTCAAAATGATTATGGACTTAGAAAGATGTTCTTCTCTGATAATAATGTTGGCAATATGCTTTCCCACTGCCTAGTTAACATGGCGTGCTTGTGATTTTTTTGTTCTGGCACAAGTTGCAAAAGCTGCTGCAGTGGAATGTTTCAGAGCTTTCAAAATGGTTACCTGTAAAACTGGTGTGGGGGGAGGAAAAAACGGTACCTATGTACCTATCTATCCATCTATCGATATCTGTATATCTATGTGGATATTTGTATATATATAGATAGACATGTATATATATATACACATATATATTTTAAACAATGAATTGTGTAACATTGAGAAAGGCAGCACCACAAGCATCATTGAAAATACTGGCCCTTTCCTCGTCAACTTAGTGGGACAGACGCTCACGGTTGTGACTGCCACTTGCTGAATCAAGGCCCAAGCCTGCCCCTGACCCTCTCCCTCAAGTCCTACTGACAGCTGGGGACATAGAACAGGTATGTTAAAGGCAGAGCATAGTCCTCAGAGGCTAATAAACTGAAAAATGGCATACTGGCCAGAAAGCAGAGTCTCAAAAGGGAGTGCGGCTGCAGGAAATTAATAAAGCTCCATGCATATCTTTTTAAAGTCAGCAGCAGTGGGCTGTGACTGGAATTCACCTCCTCAGCCAGGCACTCGCCTCCCCTCTATATGGACAGGAGTTCTATAAGAGCAGTGCAGGAGAAAATGGATTCATACGTCATTTAAAATGAATCATTTCACTTCCTCTCCTCCATTTTTATACATATTGACAAAATATAAAAATACATTTTAAAAAATCGATTCGCCTTTGTCGTTTTCTACACCAACGGCAAAAGGAGACATCAGAATTATAACACTTGATAGCCTCTGAATAATTATTTAAATGGGGTCACCCACAATGGACATTCCAAGGGCCTCAGATGGGCCTACCCCAAACGAAAAATAGGCAAGGCATTACAAATCGCATCTTATTTATTTCGAGATTTGAATTTCCATTTTATTTTTAACAAGAGCTTCACAGTTCACTGACAAATGTCCTGAGCTATATTTAGAGGAATAACAGTATTTATGATCAGGCGCTCACATGGACAGATTCAGCTCTTCACGTTTCTAAACAGAAATACACAACATGTGGGCATTGTGTGAATTTCATGTCAAGGATTTGGATTAGTTATCAGAATTTCTGCTCTCCTTTAAGCTTAGTGTGTCTTGCTCTTGGAGTATCTTTTCTCTGATGCAATAGAATATTTCCACCACCAAGCAAGCAATCGTTTTAATACGGCAAACTGCATCTGAAATGCGTTGGAAAATGAAATCAACAAATGAGAGGCTCCTCACAAAAGGTACAAGCCCTCTGCACTGCTGTTGCTTTAGGAATTAGATTTCCAGAAGTTGGAAAGCACAGTCTTTGACTTTCCTTGAAAGAATGCTAGAGGCAATATGCTGATTATTTTTCAAAGAAGGAAAAGGAAGTGTTGAAAGCTTTTAATAACATGTGCAGTTCTGAATTTGTAAGCCCTGAACACAAAACGATGATAATGTTTTATCACTTTATAAGTGTAAGGGACTCTCTCTACTGTTTGGAGACAGCAGATACTTGTAGACAAATTATAACATCCCCGCTTCTCTGCCCAGATAGAGGAAAACAACCAAATATGAGGCATCAGAAGATAACCATGGGGATGAAAATACATAGCTGTTGTTCCAAAAGGAAAATACGAAAACACCAAGCATAATTAAAATAGTAGCAAACCTGAAAGCAATTCGAATAACTGAGGGTTTGCTCGTAAGTTTCTGAGACTGTCTCTGACAGTCAGCTTCAGTTACAGCATAGACTGCAAGAAAAGAAAGACTGTTTCACCTCCAGATTGGTCACTGGTGAACTCGATGGCAGATTATCAATCACAGGAAGTACAGAGTATGAATATACAAGGCTGTGAATAATCTCTTAAAGACTTAGTGCAATAAGCCTCCTTCCCAATTCTAGAAAATGCCTTCCCAAACAGTTTTATAGGCAAGAGAGAATGCAGGTTTACTGAACTCCTTAAAGCCATGTCCCTCCCAGACACTGTGCTAAGCACTTAACATATATTCCTCGCTTTAATCTTCCGGGTAGTACAGCCAAGGAGGCGGTGTCATCCCTTCTTCACAGATGAACAATTTGACACTCAACAGTGAAGGTGCTTAGCAGCGGAACCATGGCTGGAAGGTGGTTCTCTGGAACAAAGGGGCGCGTCTGTCTTCCCCTCTGCACCCTCTTGCTCTCCGCAGCCTTTAGAGAGGCTTGAAATTGCTGCTGCAGGTTGTTCATTAGCCCTTCCGCCCCGTGGGAAGAAGCGCAGTCTAGGCCAGGGTTTCTAATACGAGCTCTGACAGCTTTGATTCAGAGCTGCAGGCATTCATCCTGTTCTCTCCTTACTGCATTTAGCTACCCAGGTGGCTCAGTGGTAAAGAATCCACCTGTCAATGCAGGAGACGCAAGAGACATGGGTTCGATCCCTGAGTTGGGAAGATCCCCTCAAGGAAGAAACGGCTACCCACTCCAGTATGCTTGCCTAGAGAAACCTATGGGCAGAGGAGCCTGGTGGGCTACAGCCCATGGGGTCGCAAAAGAGTCAAGAGTCAAGACGCTGCTGAGCAGAGCTCGGTCACCCTTGTGGGGCCCAAAAAGCCCGTTCAAGAGAGAGAACGTGTTTCCCCACTTCCAACCTCACTCATGTAGACTCACAAACAAGGAGAGTCGGTGTGAGGACATCTCCTTGAGCGGCAGAGCACCTTGCTGCTGGCACTGTTTACTCGCTCAGTCGTGTCTGACTCCTTTGCAAACCCAGGGACGGTAGGCCTCCATGGGGTCTCCCAGGCAAGAGTGCTGGAGCGGGCTGCCGCTACCTTCTCCAGCCCAGGGAGTGAGCCTGCCTCTCTCGTGTCTCCTGCATTGCAGGCGGATTCTTTACCGCTGAGCCACCGAGAAGGCCCATAGAGCCCAAGAATCAGTTCTAACTTTTTTTTTGAGGAGGAGGAAATAGAGGAATTGGTGGATATTTATTGAGTATCAAGAAATATTTCATTAAGAACAAACTGTCCTCAGCTCCAGAAAGTGGGAAGAGGAGTTCTAAGCCACAGAGTCCCTTGTTTCCCCAATATTCACTCCACTCAGTGTTACCCAGGAGAATCAGATACACACATTCAATATTTACCTTGAGCCTCCTTTAGACTAAGGAATGCGTAGGATGATCTGAGTCCAGGTTTCAGATCTCAGAGGGATGACAAAAGTCCAGGAGCAAAGGCTGGGGATAAACAACCTTCAGATGGTGAGGGCTGCGTCCACACGGCGGAACTACTGCCTCGGCAGTCACAACAGTTAAAGGCTCTGTGCTAGGACTGCCGAGCTCATAAGACAAGTACGCCCACTAACTGCACCTGAAAACCTATTAAATACAAGCCAAAGTGAAAACATCTGCTTACCTAGTGACGGCAGGGTTGGTTGGTTTGTTTTTGCTGAGTCAGTCTATACTAGGCATGGATGGTACCCAGAGATCAATTTCAGTGGGAATGAATCCCGGTGGTGTTGACCATGACCTTGATCTGCTCTTAACAATGGCTAAGGCCTTTGTTTTCCCCCTTACCCAGGATGTCTTGGGTAGGTTTTTTTTTTTCCCCCAAAGGAGACTAAACAGATGCAATTTACAAACAGTGGAAAAATATCCCACTTGGAAGAATAACTATTTGGATAGACAACAAATCGATCACAAGTCTCATCAAAATAAAGTTCTGAAATTTAGGAGACGGTAGCCGTATCCATATGAGAAATGCTGGAACAGATTTCCACATGAAGAGATGGCTTAATAGGAGCTGTGTGGCTAGATTCCTTTCACTTGAAAAGAAACTCTTCAATTTATTTCAGGAGTGAAGTGAACACAGCACTGGCAAAACGCAGCATTAAGGGAAGGAAACAAACACAAGATTTTAAAGTCACCTTCAAATTTCTTTCTAATACAGTGATCCTCCAAAGGTTTAAGATGCAAGTTTGCAGGCTGTGCAAACCTCTTTTTGTATGGGGATCCTTTTTGACCCTTTGGTATTAACACCTGTGAAAGAGTCAAGACTCTTCTGGCTTTCTATGGCATGAAAAGTTGCCAGGTAAAATAAGATACTTTGAATAGAGCATGGGACTTAGACATGCAAACAAATATTCACTGCTTATCAGAAATTCAAACTTAACTGGGCATCCTGTATTTTTCTTTATGTATTAACCCTGTAATAAATAAATGCCAAACACTTCAGTATTCTTTCCGGGAGAATTCCAGGGACAGAAGAGCCTGGCAGGCTACAGTCCTGGAGTCACAAAGATTCGGACACAGTTGAGCCACTGACACACACAAGGCTTCCCAGACGGCTCAGTGCTAAAGAATCCACCTTCCATGGGACAGATGCAGGTTCGATCCCTGGGTCAGGAAGATCCCCTGGAGGAGGAAATGTCAACCTTCTCTGGTGCTCTGGCCTGGAGCATCCTTTGGGCAGAGGAGCCTGGCAGGCTACAGTCCATGGAGTTTCAAAGAGTCAGACATGAATGAACAACTGAGCACAAACCCTATAATAGAACAATCAAGAAGTCGCGAGCAAATTGTGAATGAACTATTTTCGAGCTGGTTAATGGCACAACCAGAAGTCCTTAATCAGTGGCATGCTTCAGGCCTTCCTGGGAAGCTCTTTGAAAATGTGGACTCCTGGGACCTTGCCCTATAGATGCGTTCTCCTATGGGTTGAGAATGACTGTTTTAACCCAGACTCATGGGGTTGCAAAGAGTCGGACACGACTGAGCGACTGAACTGAACTGAATAAAAATAAATGAGGAAGACACAATAAGCCAGATTTCTTTGATGGCTCAAATCATTCCACTATGGTTTTAGAGGTTGTTCAGATGTCCCAGATCTTAAGATGGCATGAACTTGAGAATACCAAAGGATACAATGTAAAGCAAATACTGGTTAAGAAAACACTGTCACAAACCACTTCTTCCTTAGCCACATGAGGACGCTGAGGGAAAATCACTCACGAAATTAGCAACCCAGAAGCGCAACCCAAAATAGCATCTTTGACACCTGATGCCAGAATTCATCCCATGCTGTCACTTCTAAACAGTTCCTCCTTACGTCGTCTTTCTCAGACAGCTGAAAGAGCTGGCACACCCAACAGAAGGAGCTGAGACATTCTTCTCCCCTGAGCTAATGTGTGAACTCCTTCGCCCCCATGTAATATGTCCAATTGCATTATAACAGAATGATACCCACATATGATCAGGAATTAGTTCAATAGACATGTCCTCATTGTATCAGTAAATGCTAACACAATGTTAACAGTGAGTGAAGAGAAATCAGCTTGTTCTTTGCTGAAAATGAAGTTCCGTTACTTACTTTTTGTTTCCAAGGATATGCCGTATGTGTGTATGTGTGTGTGACTATGAAGGAACAGAAATGATAGAGGAGGGAGTGTTTCCTTCTCTTACCATCAGAATTTTTTCCTCTGAGATGCATGTGAATATGCGTGCGTTAGTCCCTCAGTTGTGTCTGACTCCTTGTGATCCCATGCAGTGTGGCCCACCAGGCTTCTCTGTCCATGGAATTCTCCACGCAAGTGTAAGAGTGGGCAACCACTGCCTTCTCCAAGGGATCTTCCTGACCCTGGGACTGAACTGGGGTCTCCTACATTGCAGGCAGATCCTTTACCATCTGAGATAGCAGGGAAACCTTCTCTGGGGGATATACTGGTCATTTACACTAGCTCTCTTCCCATTCTTCTATTTACAATACATAAAAACTTTCCTTCCAGTGAAGCTACGTTTGACAATCCTGGGTTGCTAACTGTGAGGTCCAAATGACCAAAAGGATGACTCAGCTAAAGATGTTAACACAGAAACTCTGGTGCATCAGTGATTAGGATGGTGAAGAGCTAGAAAGCTAGAACTGAAGTGTGGGTCTGGGTGCAGGAGAAATTCACTAGACTGAAATTTAGGGATTAAAGCTCTGTCTTGAGAGCTTTTCAGATTTGCATTTAAGTCTGAGTTCCATCCTGGTGGCTCAGAGGTTAAAGCATCGGCCTGGAATGCGGGAGACCGGGGTTCGATCCCTCGGTCGGGGAGATCCCCTGGAGAAGGCAATGGCAACCCACTCCAGTACTCTTGCCTGGAGAATCCCATGGAGGGAGGAGCCTGGTAGGCTACAGTCCATGGGGTCGCAAAGCGTCTGACACGACTGAGCGACTTCACTTCACTTCACTTCCATCCTGACTGGCCCTGAGACCTTGGGCAGGTCACTCAAACTCTCTGAGCCCCTTGCTGCTGCTGCTGCTAAGTCGCTTCAGTCGTGTCAACGGCAGCCCATCAGGCTCCCCCGTCCCTGGGATTCTCCAGGCAAGAACACTGGAGTGGGTTGCCATTTCCTTCTCCAGTGCACGAAAGTGAAAAGTGAAAATGAAGTTGCTCAGTCGTGTCTGACTCCTAGCGACCCCATGGACTGTAGCCTACCAGGCTCCTCTATCCATGGGATTTTCCAGGCCAGAGTACTAGAGTAGGGTGCCACTGCCTTCTAGGCACCTGGAAAATGGAAGCAGCAGCTAATTCAATGAGCTCCTATGAGGATTAAATACACGAGAATTTGTGAAGCACCTACTGCAGGGCAGGGCACGTGCTGATTAAATGGGAAGAATGAGAAGCAAGGATGTGAGT
This sequence comes from Madoqua kirkii, assembly GCA_006408675.1. NCBI lineage: Eukaryota > Metazoa > Chordata > Mammalia > Artiodactyla > Bovidae > Madoqua > Madoqua kirkii. The sequence goes on from SJYC01122866.1 coordinate 13,199, forward strand.
CTCTGTGGGCCAAACAGGTCGGCCCATAACCATGTATTTGCCAACACTGAGGCACAGACTCAATCTAGCTACATACAGGGCAAATGAGCAGCAAAAGAACATCAAAACCTACTTACTGTCTGCACATACTTACATTCAACCTACTTACATGTCTGCATTGTCTTATAATCACTGAACCAATGTTTGCTTAATAACAACACCTGCCATGAACTTGGGATCTGATTAACTGGTGTAACTAACACAAAACATCCTGCTGCCCGTGTCTTGGTTGAGGAGATAACATACATCTCCTGAAGAAGTTAATAAAAAAGATGGTCGGATAATAACCACAAAAGGACAGCATAAAAGTACAGAAGGCAGTGGCTGAATCTCTGATGAACCGCCAGGCAAGTGGTGTAACTGATAAAGCCCCTGATGACCTCAGAGGAAGAGAAAGCTGCTGTGAGTCAAAACAGCCTGGGAAATCTTCATGGAAGATAAGTCACTTGAGACTGGCCTTGAAAGAAGAGTAGGATTTAGATAAGCTGAGAAGAGGAAATCCCAGGTTTATGACACAAGGAAGAGGAGGGCTTGGCAACCCACTCCAGCAGTCTTGCCTTGAGAAGCCCATGGATAGAAGAGCTTTAAAGATTGAGGGCAGGAGGAGAAGGGGACAACAGAGGATGAGATGGTTGGACAGCATCACCGACTCAGCGGATGTGAGTTTGCGCAAACTCCAGGAGTTAGTGATGGACAGAGGGGCCTGGTGTGCTGCCGTCTGTGGGTCACAAAGAGTCGGACAGGACTGAGCGACTGAACTGACCCAAAAGTGATGCCTTACCGATATGCAGTCCATTATCCATGCTGTCTGCAGCAAGGAGTACAGGACACGAAAGCTGGACTGCTGCTGTGCAGGTCTGTGGGGTTCAACATTTTATTGTTTGTCTAGCCAGTCTACATTCTTGGGGCTCCATCCAAAATATTTTGGTGGCATAGATAAGACTGATTGCAAATTAAATAAAATCTTAGCAAATTGGTACTAGTATCCTCCCCATTCCAAACACACACCCACACACAATTTCCATTTCCCCGAAAGCAAAGCAACGGCCTCTCAACACATAGTTTACTGGCTGTCTTAGGAAAGGAGCTTCTAAGAGCTTTGCTAAGCCAGATCAAGAGACACTTGATATGAAAAGAAGGTGCTCAGGATGGCTATGTACACAATGCTGTGTTGAAAATGGTTAACCAACCAAGGATGTACCACATAGCACAAGGAACTCTGCTCAAAATTATGTAACAACCTTCATGGGAAAAGAATCTAAAAGAATAGAGAAATGTATATGTATGGTTGAATCTGCTGAGCACCTGAGCTACCAACTCTCACAATATCATTAATCAACTTTACTCTAGTATTAAAAAGTTTTTATTTTTAAATTAAAAGAGGGAAGATCTGTATAGTTAACAATGTACATATCACATCTTAAAAGAATGACCCAGAAGCCTGAACAGAGTAATGGGAATTTTTGTTTTAAAATTACTAACAAAAATGTCTAATGAAGGTGAAAAAAAAAAATAGAAATGCTGTGTTCTTCAAACATCAAGTGCTCTGAGTCAGAAGAGGGTCTTTCTGTGGCTCTGCGTCCATTGCTTCACCCCAGTACCTTGTCACAATTCCTCTACTCCGCGGTGGTAAAATGTCACAGAAATACTCAATGCCAGATGAATAAAGAGCAGGCTTCCCAGGTGGCGCTAGTCATAAAGAATCTGCCTGTGGATGCAGGAGACAGAGGAGATGGGGCCAGGTCCATCTATTCTGGGTCAGGAAGATCCCCTGGAGTAGGAAATGGCAACACCCTCTAGTATTCTTGCCTGGGCAATCCCATGGACAGAGGAGACTGGCGGGCTACAGCCCATGGGGTCACAAAGTCAGACACAACTGAGAACACTTTATTCTCTTTTTTTGGAATTACACTTTGATGGAAATTCTACAAATTTCAGTGAAAGAGAAGAGCCCAGAAATTAGATAAGCCGTTTCTTCTTTCTTAGGCCCAGGTCAATCAGTCCAGCCATTGGGTTATACTTTTTAAACTGCAAACTGTGAATCCTTGAATTAAAATGTCATAATAGGCACTATTTGGCCATCGTATTTCAATATCCTTTTTGCCCCATAGGGTTCTTTATAGTTTGTTAAAGTTTCTGAAACTAATATTTAGGAGGGTGATGATCTCCATTTTAAAAGAAATTCTGGAATATAAAAATGTTACAGCAGGTCCAAATATAAGTGCATCGTATGTCTGGGCATGCTGAGTTGCTTCAGTTGTGCCAACTCTTTGCAACCCTATGGACTGCAGCCCACCAGGCTCCTCTGTCCATGGGATTCTCCAGGCAAGAGTACTGGCCCTCCTCCAGGGGGCCTTCCAGACCCAGGGATCAAACCCACGTCTCCTACATTGGCCGGCGAGTTCTTCACCACTAGCGCCACCTGGGACGCCCAAACACATTATAGCCAACCCTAAAGCTGACATCATTGGCTCTTCATGTATTCTGCCAGAGGAAAAAACCTTAGCAGAAAGCATTCTGTGATAAAATAAGAGTATATCCATTTTCAACTTCAGCCTTGAAATCAGATGAAGAAAAGCCCTGAGATCCAAATCCTTAGGATGTCAGCGGGGCCAAAGATACACTGTAATCACCTTACACCACCAAACCCAGTACCACTGAGGACCTTAAACAGGTATTTTCCTAAGAGATGGCTTTACAACACTTGAAGTCACAAACACTTTAAAATCTAAACTCTTGATTCATTGCAGACTGCAATAAGTATAATGGTATATATTAAGACACTGGGACAGTTTTCAAGGAAATGATAAAAAAGGAAAACACAAGCATGAAGAATTCCTTTAAACCATGCGCTTCACTCCTGGCTCTTTCATTAAGTGGGTAAATTAAAGCACATCTATGTGATGCTAAGACACACACACACACACAAAACCTCTAAATGCAAATTCATTTAGCTGCTTCCAATACTGTGGTCAGGCTGAGGTAAGAAAGTGCAACTATGAATTCTAATGCCTAAAATGAAAAGAGTTCAGCCATTACACGTTCAATTTTTGTACGTATCCACTTAACTATTCAGAATATCCTCACATAGATTACAACCTGAAGTTGGAATTTGAAACCTACAAAACCAAGGGCTTTCACCTTCAATATTCAACACAAACTTGGCTTTGGAATGAGAGAAAATCTTTGAAAGAGCCAAGGTATAATCTGGGACAAAAACGGTAACTTGACTCTCCTGGGTGATGACTGGTAATACCGGAAACTAGAGATTGAGGAAGGAGGTGATACACAAGCTTAAACAGTGTGAAAGCTTGTCACTTTCTCTTCTTGATTTTTTCCTAAGGTTGAAAGATATATGTCCATTTGGAGAAAGCCTGTTTAAAAAGTATAGATTAAATGGACATACCAACATCCCATCAATGCCACTAAGACTCTCTGTCACATTTCATTAGCATGATCCCCAAACTGAACTGGCCAAAACTTTTCAAAGAAAACATCTTGGTAGTGGCAGCACTTGTGATGATTTTTATCGCTAATGCAAAATCCTTCTAAAGAGACAGGAAAAAAAAAATCTTATTTCAAGACTGGTATCCTGCCATTGTCTCATTGGTGTTCAGCAAGATAAATGTATTTTCTAGGAGCTCTGATAAGACCAAAATAAACTGCTATAACCAAAGGGCTCATAGACTAAACAAACCTCATCGGAAATTCTCAAAACACACTCCTGCTTGTGACTATCTGCAGAATTTTATGAGAACTCTGAAGAGCACTCCCTGTTGTCCTGGTTCCTCCTGGTTCCTTGTCTCCAGCATTTGCCTCTAAGGGCTGAGCTCAGGGCATCCAGGGTGGTGCTTGCTGCAGGAAATGATCCCTTCTTCCTGCTAACCTTGCCCTGCTCTAGCCACAGTCCTGACACAGAGGTCTGGGTTCCACGCTCCCTGTTGCCCCCGGTGCCATTTCTTGGTCAATTCAAGAAACAGAGGAGCCCAGCTGTGCCCTTCTCACCTCCCCAGGCTCACAAAAGGAAACCTGTGCTAACAAGGGTCTCCTAAACAATAGATGCTCAGCTGCCGAGGAAGTGGGGTAACCGAAGAGCTGCTTTGGGTAGACACCGCTCCTCTTTTCTTTCTAGAGGAAATTCAAAAATTGTGCCCACAGGCAAAATGATAACCTCTTCTAGTGGCTGAAGTGCCTTCCTTCTCCCCTTGCAGAGCCCTCAGTAGTTCGTCACCGTGTCCCAAAGGTGCCTCATGAATACAAGCCCTTCTTCTCAGTGAAGGGTTGTGGTGGCTAGGAAATTCACATCACAATGTTAGGACTTACCATGATGGGATCTGCTCATCAACTGGTGTCATGGCTGGAGTTTCTAAGATCAAAATTGAGCTGCAAATCCATAAGAGAGTAGAACAAGAGGAGACGGGAAGGGATGGAAAGAAGGAGAAGCAGAGAGAAGTGGTTAACATATAGCTGGCGCCGTGCTGGACACACAGACCATGCCCGTCAGCCTCAGAAGTGATTTGAGGCTTCTCCACGTTACAGACAAAGAAAATGGGTTTCAAAAGTCAAGTAACTAAGACCGGAGAGGTAAAGAGAGGAGGAAGGAGTAGCCAAGGTGGAGCCTGCGATGGGAAATCTTCATTCACTGGTGGGAGTGGGTGCTAGATGGCAGGGTCAGGACAGTGGATCCCTGAGGAAGTTCGTGAAAATAAAGACAAAAGAAATGGCAGGTAAACCAAGTGTGAAGCTCAGTAATCACCCTGTGTGCCACTCGATCCAGAGTTGCTCCAAGCTTCCTGAACATGGAGATACTTTTATTTTCTTGTTCTTTTTTTTTATTTTTAATTGGGGGATAGTTGCTTTACCATGTTTGGCTGGTTTCTGCTGCACAACAATGAGAATCAGCTATAAGTATACATGTATATGTACACTTCCCTGCCTCTCCCTCTCTCTTGAGCCTCCCAACCCCCCCTCCATTCCAGAGTTTAGGTTGTCACCAGAGTACCAAGTTGAGCTCTCAGTGTTACACAGCCATTACCACTGGCTATCCATTTCACAGATGGACAATTAACACATGAAAAGATGCTCATCATCACTCATTACTAGAAAAAGGCAAATCAAAACTACAAGGAGGTATCATCTCACACCAGTCAGAATGGTCACCATCAAAAAATCTACAAGCAATAAATGCTGGAGAAGATGGGGAGAAAAAGAAACCCTCTTGCATTGCTGGTGGGAATGTAAATTGATACTTGAGAACGTTTTTAAGAAAAAGTCCCCATCTATATCATAAGAAGAAGGAAAATTAAATTCAGTTGGAAATAATACTTAGCAGTGACCATGCTTCTCCACGTTACAGACAAAGAAAATGGGTTTCAAAAGTCAAGTAACTAAGACCGGAGAGGTAAAGAGAGGAGGAAGGAGTAGCCAAGGTGGAGCCTGCGATGGGAAATCTTCATTCACTGGTGGGAGTGGGTGCTAGATGGCAGGGTCAGGACAGTGGATCCCTGAGGAAGTTCGTGAAAATAAAGACAAAAGAAATGGCAGGTAAACCAAGTGTGAAGCTCAGTAATCACCCTGTGTGCCACTCGATCCAGAGTTGCTCCAAGCTTCCTGAACATGGAGATACTTTTATTTTCTTGTTCTTTTTTTTTATTTTTAATTGGGGGATAGTTGCTTTACCATGTTTGGCTGGTTTCTGCTGCACAACAATGAGAATCAGCTATAAGTATACATGTATATGTACACTTCCCTGCCTCTCCCTCTCTCTTGAGCCTCCCAACCCCCCCTCCATTCCAGAGTTTAGGTTGTCACCAGAGTACCAAGTTGAGCTCTCAGTGTTACACAGCCATTACCACTGGCTATCCATTTCACAGATGGACAATTAACACATGAAAAGATGCTCATCATCACTCATTACTAGAAAAAGGCAAATCAAAACTACAAGGAGGTATCATCTCACACCAGTCAGAATGGTCACCATCAAAAAATCTACAAGCAATAAATGCTGGAGAAGATGGGGAGAAAAAGAAACCCTCTTGCATTGCTGGTGGGAATGTAAATTGATACTTGAGAACGTTTTTAAGAAAAAGTCCCCATCTATATCATAAGAAGAAGGAAAATTAAATTCAGTTGGAAATAATACTTAGCAGTGACCACTACTCAGTACTAAGATCTCCCTCACACGTAAAGTTTTTCAATCGTGTTTTTTTTTTTTAATTCTATTAGATTATGGTTTATTTTTTAGCCAGTGTGGCTCAGATGATAAAGAATCTGCCTACAATGCAGAAGACCTGGGTTTGATCTCTGGGTCGGGAAGATCCCCTGGAGAAGGGAATGGCAACCCACTCCAGTACTCTTTCCTGGAGAATCCCATGGACACAGGAGCCTGGCAGGCTACAAAGCATGGGGGTCTCAAAGAGTCAGACATGACTGAGCGACTCACACGTTCCCTTTCACACAGTTGATTTCCAGTGCTCTGTTAGTTTGGGGTGTACAGTAAGGTGACTCAGTTATATGTATATACAGGTTCATTCTTTTTCAGAGTCTCTTCTCAAGTATAATGCCACAGAATAGAGTAGCGTTTCCTGTGCGAGACAGTAGGTCCCAGTTAGTTACCCGTGCGGTATAGAGTAGTGTATGTGAGTCCCGAGCTGCAGACATCTGAATCTCAGCGCTCATCCTCCTTACGGTAACCTTTCCCATTGCCCATGCAACGCAACAGGAAGCCGAGTGATCAGCCTAGGGACGACCTGGAACAAAAACCGTGTGCTCTGCCTCAAAGAGCACTTTCCTCCCCCAGACCCCCTTCCCCAAGTCAGCGAGGTTCTGTGAATAGAGACAATAGAGACGGTATTTGCTGCCCTCTCACTTCGTTGTCTTTATTTGTCCCCTGATAAAATGGGAAAAGGGGCAGAGTTTCAAAGGACCCGCCATGAGGAGAACAGAGCTGACAACTCTCCAAATGAGTAGGAAGACCCCTTGCTCTGCAGAGGAGCTGTGCAAGCCTTCTGCGGCCCGCCCACTAGGAGACGGGCAGGTCACGCTGCTCGTGGAACTTGGTCAGTTCCCTGGATCACGTTCCTTGGATCACGTTCCCTGGATTGCTTTAGGGAAACAAAGTCTACTGAAAAGTCCTCTGCCAGGGGCAGACTCCATCCCAAGCACTTTACAGATAGTATGTCCTTCAGTTCTCCCAACAGCGTGCGAGCAGGCGCTGTTACTGTCTGTATGATCCAGAGAAAGGTACTGAGGCAGAGAGAGAAAGGGCTGTGCCCAGCTCCTAGGTTAATTAGTGACAAAGCCAACGTATAAGTCAAGAGGGTGAGCTGAGACTGGTTCTGGAATCCATGCCCTCAAGCCATATAACATGGCAGCAAGGCAGACACACCTATGACATAGACACAGTGTGTCTCTTCCTAGAAAGTTCCATTTCGGTCTAAGACGTAGGTGGAAAGAAGCACCATCTACCTCTGGCATTTCCATTATGTGCAGGCACCATGTCAGTGACGGGAATACCACGATGCTCAAGACACTGCCCAGGTGCCCAAGCGGTTCTGAGGGGACGTGATCGACACGGCAGCTAGCCCGGGCTGGTTGCAGCCATTTCTGCAAAGCTCAGATCTACTGTCCTCCTCCTGACTGATGTAGGTGTGAGCACACACCTTCCCCAGTTCCTCTGAAAAAGATTACCCCCGAGCAGGGCATCAACACAGTTTTCACTTAAATAGATTCCAAGAGATGTGTCCTTCTTCCAACTTTCAATGACACTGGTTGAATCATGGGAAATTTTGGTGACCTGTGGAAACTATTTTCATTACTTTTAGATCAATACAAATATTAATACTGTTGAAAGTTCTGTACTGTATTACCCTTCATCTGGCAGAAACAGACTGTTTTTTCATCCTGACTAATTCACAAACGACCAAACTCAAACATATTTACCCTTGCTTCATTCCTGGGAAGCTGATATACTGAAGGGGTCTGTTCCTTTTTAGTCATGCCAAAGATTTCATAGGATGCAGCACTGAAACTATTTTTCAGACACTGGATGACATTTTTTCTCCCTGTAACGAAGCCAGGAATATAAACCCTGAAGAGTCTACCATGCATATCTGAATCAGCTATGGAACAATTCTAAATATTGCATTTTCCCAAATGCTTTCACCAAAACAGCAGCAGAAATCTCCATCTTACACACACACACACACACACACACACACACACTCATGGTAGTAGTAAGGATGGTTTCTTCAGGATTAGACTTGAGAAACTGCCAAGTGCTATCTTATGGGTTTAAAAATCAAAACGATCCTCTAGATACCTCTACAAAGCAATTTCATTCTTGGAAAATTGCCCCAACTTCAGTCTTGAATGTAGTAACAATGTGCGGTATTCATTGAGTGAATATCATCTTCCCTGACCCAGGAGTGAGTGGCTCATCAGGGTACTTAAGGCCACAATCCTCTGATTTTTTTTTTTCCCTCTAATCCATCTAGAGACTACTGTTTGTTGACTCGTGTGTTCTCGCTAGGGCCTTCAACCAGAGTGACCTGGGTGACTGCCAGTAGGAAAGTGGATCTCTGTCCAGGTACACTCAACTTTGTCTTCCAGTCTCCATTGTAAGAATCATCAGGATAATTCATGAGAAGACTGCTGCTGGATTAGCCGCAAAGTTCCCTAAACTGCTTGTTTCCTCTTCCGGTTTATCTGTCAGCACGGCCTAGATCAGACAGAAAGCAGAGACCCATCTTTCTTCTGCTAATGATTGGAGGTATGGGAGAATCTTACAAGAAATGATGCCTTTTGCTTACTCATTCTCTGCTGAAAGCACCGAAGTTTCTGTCTGGAGGACTAACAAAGCAATGGCTTTTCTCCCTTAAGATATGGCCTGTCGCTAGGCATATTATAATAAATTTCATTACAGGTTCTAAACCTTCCCAAGGCCCCATGGATTCAATAAGTAGGAATACATCAGTGTCACACGTCAAGTACATTTTCCCTCATGATTTGCAACAGCTCATTCAATCTAGGATCTTTTTATGCTATTTCTGAGTGTCTTTTAAGCATGACAATACAAAATAGTATTTTTTTTTTAAGCTAACAACATGTATTTTAAAACTAAGAACCTGAGCACAAAGACCCTCAAGCATATACATCTTAACATAACTCTTGTGAGTTTGGCTCCTAAAATCATTTGAAAATTTAAAAGAAAATAAATTTGGTCACTAACTGCAGATGTACGGGAGAAATGCTGACATTCCTATTTATCAGATTAAGAAACTATCGGGGTTCCAGATGTTACATAACACTGCAAATAGCTCCATCAAGGTCATTATTTTTACACCCAACCCATTAAAACAATTGCAGATTCCCTCGTCTCATATCCACAATTCAACTGAAAATGGATATGTCAGATTTCTTATGAGAAAAGTAATAGCACACAAGTGACATTATGACAAAAGCTATTTTTATGAGTCCATACAACCTGGGGATATTAATATCACTTCTCATTTGCAAAAACAACTGTCTGACACTGCGGACTGCACGCCATTTGGGTCTGGAAGAATTTTGTTATCCTCATCTCAATGAAAGTAAAAGCAAAACAGTGTTTAAAGTAGGGCATTTCATTTCATTTTTTCCTAAGATTTCAGAAAGAAATGGAAACGACAGAAATGGAAATCTAGTATAAAATAAGCCGTCAGGATTTCTGTGCATTGTACCTTGGATGGTCTATATAGCGTCTTAAAAATTCTGTTCTTAACACCGGTATAGTTCGTAACTCGACTCTTTTCCTGCTGTCATAGAATTGCTGAGATAGAAACAAGATAAAACCAGTGGTCATATGATAAATATCTTCTCTCCTTCATACTATGAAACAATCAGGGAAATTTCAACAATTTCCCTTTCAATACATATAAATTGGTTGGAACCCAATGATTCAGGAGTTTGTATTCTCTTTCATATAGAGGAAGTAATATTTTAAATTCCCAAAGACTTGATTGAATCATAAAATTAAATTGTTTGCTTTCTGGTAAGACCAGGAATGCAATCGAGAACTAATTCATGACTATACAGGAAATATGAGGAGAACAATTTCATGAAACAAAAGGAAATAAATGTAAATGGGTATTATTATGCAAGCATAAGACAGGACAAGATAAGCCACATGAAATATGTCTTAATGTACAAACTATCCCATAGAATCAGAATAACAAACACCACTAGGACTTATGCACAAATAATACTCGTCAACTTGCAAATTATTTTTTTGATAGATTCTCATACCTGATCACTACAAAAACCTTTGAAATCAACTCTATTATAATGCTCATCATATAGATAAAGTTGATTTGCAGATCTAGAACTATTACAGTAAATTACATATCATTGTTTCAATCACAATAGTTCAGTAATATTTTTCTGTGACAGTGTTAACCATGCCTACAAAAGACTCAGAAAATGGTTCATATTGCAGAATGTTACTCACAAATACTTACTTTTTTTGTCATCTGTGAGTCGAAAAGGACACTCAGAAAACTAGCCCATTTTGCCAAAGTCATATTGTCTTCACATAGCTCTTCCATAAGCGCATTTCAAATGCTCACGGCTGGCCAACGGACATGTAACGATTTAGACTCTTAATTACCTACCCATGTTTCTAAACCAGGTCATTAGTGATGGTTTTCATTGTTGAATGCCTGATTAGCCTACTTCTTCTAAGATAATCATTTTGTTGAAAACAAGGGAAACCAGTGTTCTTTTTAATACTCCCAAATCGGTACTCACCAAAGGTTTAAAAAATAAAATCACTAAAGCTTCTAAACCTATCCATCCAACTCAAGCAATACATTGTCATCAATCATATCAACTCATGAGACATGGAAAGTCAGTTGGTTATAATAGTCTCCATAAAAAGGCAGAAAAGTGCAGATTGCCAAGTACCACTTCGGTTTTCAACCACGCACGTATTGAAAACCGCACCGCAGACTGAACTCCTGCCTACCTGATACTGCCCTTGATGACATCATCTTACGCAGCAGTTGAAGGAAAGAAACCAATGGCCAGACTTCCAGCTGTTTCTTCTAGTGTCAAACGTAGAAATCCCTTTTTTAAGGAGCTTATCATGTTCAGACTTTTACCTGCATCAACACTGTCTTCCTTTCACCTCTAGTATCTTCACTGAGCTCTGGAGTCACCTATCATCTCTGAAGTTATATACAAATATCAGACACATCCTCCACTAGGAATAAATGTATATAATAGTTCATATATTTGAGAGAGAAGTCCACATCACTCTGCTGATTTTCTTTCTCAAGGTCACATAGAGTACTGCGGTTTGGAGGTAACAGAAAATTTGAACCATGTCAGTCACAAAAGAATTGCCCCTGGCAGGGAGGGGGTGACATTTAATTCATCTGGCATTTGTTAAACAGCACAGCCTGCAGTCACATAGAGCTGGTCCCATTCCAACTTCATGACTTCCTGATTGTGTAGCCCTGGTGACAGAGGTAACGGTTGTGATATCACTTGGGTGTAACTGTGATAATTTATATTTCATGAAGCTTCTGTGGTAGATACATTGAGTAAGGCAACAATGTCCAAAAAACCATAATTCTCAAAAACAGTGACATGTGTTTCTCCTAAGGTCCTGATGTCCTATAGATGCATCAAGCTACTGAAACTCACTTAAGAAAAAGAAAACAAATTTAAAAATACATGTCTTATTATCTTTATACTTAACCCAGTGGAAACAGCCTTCAAAAAGCAAAACAAGAAGCCGGAGTTCTGGTCCACACACACCTTCTCAATCACCTCTTGGTCTCTGGGACTCAAGAGCTTCGTCTCTTCTTGCCGGGTTCTATTACAATCCATTGATTTTTCCTCACAGTATAAAATTTCCTTTGTTTAATTTCATTGGGCCATTTCCCCTGGGTCACTCTGACCGCTTATGTTCCTTGTTGTTTATACTGTTCAACCTTCAATAGATTTCATTTTGAAGAACATGACGCAATCATGTGATGGCATTCTTTCTTGTTATTGACCTGTTGTTGCCCAAAGAATGTTCTAAAGAACAGGAAAATAATTGATGCCTGTAAGTATCACAATCATTATGATAATTGTGAAATAAATTAGAGAGCCTGCATCTTGATTTAGAAAAAAGGTGGAGTAAGAACGGGAGTTGGGAACTAGACTCAAGTAGCTGACATTATATACCCATTTACTCTCTCTTTCAGATCCTTGTATCACCTCATCTGACCCTCAAAACAAGGTGTGACTTGGTATTATTAATGTCAGTTTACAGAGGAGGAGGCTGGATTTCCAGAAAGCCAATAATCTGCCTCTCAGACAAAAAATGGTAGAGATCGCATTCAAACTTGGTCCTCTTGATGCCAACTGCCACACATCCTCCGTGGCAGGTGCAGGAATCACGTAAAATATTTACCTTGTTTTGTCACATTCCAATTTCTTTTGGCTTGCATTTCAGAAATATCCCTTTGGAGACCTGAGTCAGCGGGCCTCAACAAGCTGGCCAGCTGTGCGGAACTTTCAGGAGATGATACCTTTCTTCCCATGAACACTCTTCCTCACCCGTTCAGCAGCTGCTCCAACCCTTCCATTTCAGAAACGACCTGCATTGAGTCCGGGGCTTTACTTATAGTCTGAAAATGCAAATCCTTTCAGGAAATGAATGCTGAGCATCGGTGTCTGTCATGTTCACGTAGTGGAAGTGAGCTCCAGCTTTTCTTAAGACAGGTTGTATTGGTAAGATAGCTTGAGGATGCAAAAGAAATATGGCGACAGAAGGGTCCCATAGAGGTGAGGCTCAGCACTGGAATCACAGGGGTACTAAAGCCAAATAGGCAACAGCTAATACAGAGAAAACAAGAACCACGATGGAAACAACGGTACTTTTACTCAAGTCTGGGGCTGTCATAAAGAACCAATGATTCTCGGGCTCCATTTCTATTCATTGTACAACAGGGGACATTTGCCATTCTGTTTGGAAAGGTTCTGGCGTGATTCTACGTGATCTCATTCCTGCTTTATCACTGAATACTAGGCAGCCTTTCTGCAGCTTTACTCGTTGTCAACAATGTCATCCACTGTAATAATGGAAGGAGAATTTCCACAAAGGCAAGGACCATATATCAGGACGCCTTGTCTTCTACCTGCCGGGGCTCTGGGAGCATTCTAGTATATTTCCAGCACCCATTCTGCACAATACATAATCTAACAGATGGCACCGTTAAGCAAGCATCCCTCGCAGTCAGTCTCTTTGAAAATGAGGGCAAAGAAATGCAGAATAAAAATTCCGTTGACTTGAAGAAACTGCATCATTATTCCTTACGGTATGTTGACAATGGCTGACAAATTCCTAGCGGATATAATCCTGCAGAACATGCATGGCAACATTTTACAACAACATAAACTGAGATTGTAAGATACCTTGATAAATAGCTCCTTTCTCACCCCAGGCTGTGTGCCCCCCTCTCCAGACATGCGCAGCTCCTATTACCATCCAATAGCCAGGGGAGAATGACATACTTCTCAGGAGATGGCTTCTGAGACGATGAGGAGATGTTTAAAAGCCACATTGGAATCACAGAGTGGTGGAGCAGAAAGATGCTAGGCAGGATGTAATAGCAGCTTTGGAGGCAAAGACGTAGCCACCGTGCAACCGCAAGGTAACGGGGAAAAAGAATTTAGTGCTCCGCTCACTGACACCCAGCCGTTAACAAGTAAAATTACCAAATATTGGTACAGTTTGGAGCTGGCATTTTCTGTTTGGGGAATTGTGATGATGTGACAAGGTTATCGTGATAATTAGCTGAGTAATTAAAGCAGAGGAGTAATTGCTCTTCTGCATTTTTTCCACAGTCAGAAACATCACACTGTAGAAATATAAAGGAGAGAAAAGAACATTCTTCATTCATTTTTAAAAATTTCTCACGAGCATCTCAGAACCCAAGAGCAGGTAGTCTAGAAACACTGCACCTAGCGCCTTTCAATTTTCTTCTCTTGAACTGCTTCTTATTTTTTTCTCCTAGCCTTTACAAATTACTTGTCACATAGCATGGATTCTACGTGTGAAGTCTGTCTTTACTGGGAGTCAGGTTTGGGGCTGTGTGATATCATTTTTAAACCTGATGGGTGAGGATGTCTTTCTCCTTCGTGCTCCCTGATTCTGGACTTAGTTTCAAGCAATCACATGTTCACCCTGTCTCACCTATAAAAATGAGGAGAAGCACAATTGTTTCACCCAGGCGGGTTCAGGTCCATATCCAAAGAGAGACAAGTCAAGCTTTAGAGAGAAAGAAACCTACCCATCCCTGCAGAGTCAGAGCTGGAACAGACAAAGTCTGATGTCTGTCTGGCAGAAACACTTTCAAGTACGGAAATGAAGGAGCAGCATGAAGAGATTTCGTGAAATTCCTGGGGGGGGGGGTGGCGGTGGAGAAGGGAGCCACTTTGGCGGAGCTACAAGGAAGTCAACTTTCTGCTCAAATCTTATGGGCTTCTTGAGACAGGTAAACAGTCTGTCGATCCAGCATGAGCAATGGAGCCAGGAAAAATATTGAATGGTACTGAAGTCAGGGGAACCCTGGGATCCGAGAGGGATTCTGGAACCTGCCATCCCACCTCAGGGTGGCAGTGGGCAGCACACTCCTGGGGAAGGTGGCGGGTCTCAAGAATATTCTGAGAGGGAAACTGGGCCACAAGATCCCGTGCAAGACACAGAACTTCTCTGAGCCTCCCTTCCCTCGTCTGTAAAATAATGACCCTCTTCCTCTAACTCGCTGAGCTGCTAGGAGGTAAAAGCGGTTGGCGGGGGGAGTGTAAAAAGACTTTATAGACATCTGTATTACATGTACTCAAATGTATCTACATTACACATATATGTGCATATACATATACGACATAGCACATATAATCTTTACTGTGCGCAACTAAAGCTTAGCTCCCTGACTCCCTTTCCTTGGGGCAGTGCATTCAAAGGACAGCTGACCTTTTTAGAAACAAAAGAACTCATACTCATTTTTGGTATAAATTTAGCCTCTAAGTGCTTATCTGCTTAACTAAGTTCCTGTTTGTTCATCAAAGATCAGCTCAAAGGTTATTCCTTGTGGGGCCTTCCCAGAGGGGAGATGAACCCCACTTCTCCTCTGCCCCACGCCTCTGTGTACCTCCTCAGCCATCGCAGCCTGCTCCCTGCCCATCCACCACCAGACTGCAAACAGCTGGGGACAGTGGCTGAGTCCCCGGCACATCTGTGCCATTAGGCGGCTGAGCACGTGTTCAGAACGCACGTGGTGGCTGGGCGAATAACAAGTTCTTCGGCAAAAGTAACCACAACAGTTATGTGTGTGTGTATATACGTATATGTATATGCATGAGTGTCTACGTGTATGAATAAGCGTGTGTACACATCTACGTGTTTAGATGTGTATTTATCTGGCCACAGGACTATATCTTGAATACAGGTTTCTTTGATGAGGACAGGAACCGCTTAGGAAGCTGCTAGCCACCCATATTGCCAGATCCAGTGAAAGTGGTGGGAATGACCAGTTCCTGTATTTCAGATCACCTTATTCCCTAAAGGTCTTAGACTGCTCTGGCAATTGCAGCATCATAGCGATCACTCTATGAGAAGACGGTGTCCGAAATCAGGAGGCGAAAGCACTCAGAAATCAAAACGTTGCTCTGGAAGGGACTCGTTCAGCAGGAACTCCCCGCTGAGTAAACACCTCCACACCAATGCTCCGTGAGTATCTGCATCTCCCTCGTCCTTTGTGATGTGATTCTAAGCTGAAAGCGTTAGGTAGCAGCAGCCCTGTAATTCAAGCTTCAAACAGAAAATGATGGAGGAAACACTGAGAAAGACTTCTCCTTTGAAAGTGCATTTCAATTCTCCCTGTGTCTTTGGAAGAAAAATGCTTCTGACAGTCTATATTTTACCCCGTTTCATTTAATAATGCAGATCGACGTTTATCCAGGAGCACTGGCTGTGGTTTTACTTTTCATTTTAATCAGCTAAGCACCTGTCCATTCCCAGCTCCCCCTTCCCCTGTCCCCCTGCTACCTCCACCCACCCAGTTTGCTTTTTTTTGATTGTTCTCATTTACTTACTTTTTAAATTAACTTTTGAAGCAAAGATATATGTTTCATGCTGAAAACACTAATTTCCTGAAAGATCTGAGTATAACTGTGAAGGCAAAGGAGAGCCTCCTCTCCTGTTCTGCTTGCTGCTACTGCTGCTAAGTCGCTCAGTCCTGTCTGACTCTGTTTGACCCCATGGACTGCAGCCTACCAGGCTCCTCCGTCCATGGGATTTTCCAGGCAAGAGTACTGTTCTGCCTACAAAATGACAAAGTCATAACCCAGTTGAACACACACACACAGAGGACATACACATTCCAAGAAAGAGAGCCAAAGAGACTACAGAGAGGCTTCATTATTCTTCTGATCTGTGCTTATAACATAGTAAGAGATGTTTTTCCCCACAAAATTCCAATATGTGCTTATTTCCTAAAAAGGATCGCAAGTTTACTATTTCTATAATCATCACTTTCCTTCTAATATGAGCTCGTGTTATACATTAGTTCTAAGAAGCACCTTTCATACTTTGTTTCTATTTTATACTTTCTGGGTCTGTGTAGGTACTTTAATTTGCCTATCTCCTTTGTTCAAAATTGAGGTACCCTACTAATAATACCTCCCATCCATAAGGCAATAAACTTGAAGAAGAAATCATTTAAGCAAATTTATCCCTCACTTCAATACCCTGTTAGGAAATGTGGAGACATTTCAAGATGAATATGATATGAACCTTGCTCTCAGAGAATCAGAAAGCTAGTAACAGAGCTTCCTCGTAAAAATGCTTTAAAAAGAACACTGTAAAAGAGTTGCGGCTTTAGGCTTCCCACTGAGAAAGAGGGTCTGTGTATTTTGAGGGGGTTTATCACTCAGAAGACAGAGTTCATGTCATTTACTAAGGTAGAAGAATTGAGCTAGTAAAGCATTATTTGTAAGTAATCATCATAGTTCTTACTTTAATGGGTATAAACTACATGCCAGGTACTGTTCTGAGCATACTCTACGAATTCATTTAATCCTCCCAACAACTTATGCAGTAAACCTTATCTCCATGCTCAAGTTGAGAAAACTAAGGCCAAGAGAGAGAGAAGCAACTTATCTAAGGCAACCAAGTACAAGGAAGAGAGGGGATCTGAATCCTAGGGAGTTTGCTTCCAGGACTAGCTTAATCATTTCCTACAACTGCCTCTAAGCCTCAGTGCACCCCTGCAGTGTAGAGCACACACAACATAGCAGATTGAAAATGGATTTTCTCCAGGAAACATGTGTGGTCCCCAGACCAAGCTCAAGCTCTGATTCCATTTTTAAAGCTACAATACTTTTAGCAATATAATTTTATCACTAGCTTTTTAAAATTAATAGAGCACTACTTGCAGGTGAATTTAGGGATAGATCGACGTTTATCCAGGAGCACTGGCTGTGGTTTTACTTTTCATTTTAATCAGCTAAGCACCTGTCCATTCCCAGCTCCCCCTTCCCCTGTCCCCCTGCTACCTCCACCCACCCAGTTTGCTTTTTTTTGATTGTTCTCATTTACTTACTTTTTAAATTAACTTTTGAAGCAAAGATATATGTTTCATGCTGAAAACACTAATTTCCTGAAAGATCTGAGTATAACTGTGAAGGCAAAGGAGAGCCTCGTCTCCTGTTCTGCTTGCTGCTACTGCTGCTAAGTCGCTCAGTCCTGTCTGACTCTGTTTGACCCCATGGACTGCAGCCTACCAGGCTCCTCCGTCCATGGGATTTTCCAGGCAAGAGTACTGTTCTGCCTACAAAATGACAAAGTCATAACCCAGTTGAACACACACACACAGAGGACATACACATTCCAAGAAAGAGAGCCAAAGAGACTACAGAGAGGCTTCATTATTCTTCTGATCTGTGCTTATAACATAGTAAGAGATGTTTTTCCCCACAAAATTCCAATATGTGCTTTATTTCCTAAAAAGGATCGCAAGTTTACTATTTCTATAATCATCACTTTCCTTCTAATATGAGCTCGTGTTATACATTAGTTCTAAGAAGCACCTTTCATACTTTGTTTCTATTTTATACTTTCTGGGTCTGTGTAGGTACTTTAATTTGCCTATCTCCTTTGTTCAAAATTGAGGTACCCTACTAATAATACCTCCCATCCATAAGGCAATAAACTTGAAGAAGAAATCATTTAAGCAAATTTATCCCTCACTTCAATACCCTGTTAGGAAATGTGGAGACATTTCAAGATGAATATGATATGAACCTTGCTCTCAGAGAATCAGAAAGCTAGTAACAGAGCTTCCTCGTAAAAATGCTTTAAAAAGAACACTGTAAAAGAGTTGCGGCTTTAGGCTTCCCACTGAGAAAGAGGGTCTGTGTATTTTGAGGGGGTTTATCACTCAGAAGACAGAGTTCATGTCATTTACTAAGGTAGAAGAATTGAGCTAGTAAAGCATTATTTGTAAGTAATCATCATAGTTCTTACTTTAATGGGTATAAACTACATGCCAGGTACTGTTCTGAGCATACTCTACGAATTCATTTAATCCTCCCAACAACTTATGCAGTAAACCTTATCTCCATGCTCAAGTTGAGAAAACTAAGGCCAAGAGAGAGAGAAGCAACTTATCTAAGGCAACCAAGTACAAGGAAGAGAGGGGATCTGAATCCTAGGGAGTTTGCTTCCAGGACTAGCTTAATCATTTCCTACAACTGCCTCTAAGCCTCAGTGCACCCCTGCAGTGTAGAGCACACACAACATAGCAGATTGAAAATGGATTTTCTCCAGGAAACATGTGTGGTCCCCAGACCAAGCTCAAGCTCTGATTCCATTTTTAAAGCTACAATACTTTTAGCAATATAATTTTATCACTAGCTTTTTAAAATTAATAGAGCACTACTTGCAGGTGAATTTAGGGAAAGATAGCAGGGAATCTGGGATATTAGACTCAGTCTCAGTCCCAGTTCAGTTGCTCAGTCGTGTCCGACTCTTTGCGAACCCATGAACCGCAGCACGCCAGGCCTCCCTGTCCATCAACAACTCCTGGAGTTTACCCAAACTCATGTCCATTGAGTAAGTGATGCCATCTAACCATCTCATCCTCTGTTGTCTCCTTCTCCTGCCTTCAATCTTTCCCAATATCAGAGTCTTTTCAAATGAGTCAGCTCTTTGCATCAGGTGGCCAAAATATTGCAGAACTTCAACGTCAGTCCTTCCAATGAACACCCAGGACTGATCTCCTTTAGAATGGACTGGTTGGATCTCCTTGCAATCCAAGGGACTCTCAAGAGTCTTCTCCAACACCACAGTTCAAAAGCATCAATACTTCAGCACTCAGCTTTCTTCACAGTCCAACTCTCGCATCCATACATGATCACAGGAGAAATCACAGCCTTGACTAGACAGACCTTTATTGACAAAGTAATGTCTCTGCTTTTGAATATGCTATCTAGGTTGGTCATAACTTTCCTTCCAAGGAGTAAATGTCTTTTAATTTCATGGCTGCAATCACTATCTGCTGTGAGCC
This sequence comes from Madoqua kirkii, assembly GCA_006408675.1. NCBI lineage: Eukaryota > Metazoa > Chordata > Mammalia > Artiodactyla > Bovidae > Madoqua > Madoqua kirkii. The sequence continues at coordinate 32,839 of SJYC01122866.1, forward strand.
CCAAAAATAAAGTCTGACACTGTTTCCACTGTCTCCCCATCTATTTCCCATGAAGTGATGGGACCAGATGCCATGATCTTCATTTTCTGAATGTTGAGCTTTAAGCCAACTTTTTCACTCTCCTCTTTCACTTTCATCAAGAGGCTCTTTAGTTCTTCTTCTATTTCTGCCATAAGAGATATTAGACTAGAATTTGTCAAAAAGTAAATTAAATATCTAAAATTAGGCTTTACCAATAACACTAGGCCATGCACACACCCATGTACACATAATTTTCAACCAGCCAGAAGGCATCTTCTTTGAATTGTGAATATTGCAAATGGAATCCATACAGCTATCTCTAGGATGTGGTGGTTTAGTTGCTAAGTTGTGTCTGACTCTTTGAGCCCACAAACTGTAGCCCGCCAGGCTCCTCTATCCATAGGATTCCCCAGACAAGAATACCGGAGTGGGTTTCCACTTCCTGCTCCAGGAGATTTCCCACCACAGAGACTGAAGCTGCATCTCCTGCATTGCTGGGAGATTCTTTACTTCTGAGACACCAGAGAAGCCTGTTAGGATATTAACTTTTAAAAAATTACAAATATCCAGAGAGTGCTGCTTAAGATTGCTTTAATTTTAAGGAAATCACCTGTATATTCTAGACAGTTTTATGGAAGTACAAGTCCTCTATGTTCACAAGACTATATTTAGCAACTTCATTTCCTTAATTACATGCTTTTTGTCTATACTATAGTGACATCTCACTACTGGAAAACAAAAACCATGCTTACATCTTTATGCCTATTTCTTCTGCTAATTATTAAAAGTGTTAATAGTCATCAGCTTTCTAATTTTTAATAGCTGGGCTTCTTCCTGTGCTTCTCTCCTCACCAGACACATTTTAAGATTTTAGACAGGGAAGAAATACTTATGTTGCTGACCTGGAGCAACTCATAGGAGTGTAGGCAGATTCTGACATACTGATTAGTTCATTTCTGAAGGTGCAGCAAGATTATTAGGACTGCTAACCTCTTTTGGCCTTAGCTCAAGGTCTGAATCTACTGTGAAATCTGACGTGAAAAGACTTCAATACCTTGCCACTCTTAGACTTTTCCTCCCTCTCTTTCAATAAAGATAGCTTTTACACAAGGAGTAAAATCAAATTTTGAACTAGCATAGCACGTCTCTAAGGACCAAAATTGCATTACCAGAATGATGCCTATCTCCATTAGAAAGGCATTATTAGATGATGTTATAGGCCTTTAATCCACATCAGTGCATTCCGTGGTGGTGATGTATACCCGATGGGTGAGGGCATGTGAATCTGATGTGGTACCAAGGAACACCTCCGAATGCAGGACAGCAAACCTCCTTCAGGAAAAAAGCGCCTCAGCAGCAGACCTCAGCAGGCACCAGAGTGAGGAAGAACTGTTCTCTTAACTGGGCTGAGCTGATTGAAATTCACAGCAGCAGTTCTCCGTTTTTGAATTTAAAAAGGAATGGCTAAAGAAAGGCAACCATGCCTCGATTAGTTAAACACCACACTCATATTCACCGTGCTGATTGTTTGGTCAAAGCCAATGAATTAAATTTTACAAATAACAGATCAAGTAGAAATATCACCATCTTGAGAGGGAGAGCGTTTCAGCCCGATTAGGTGACTGGAATTCATCGTCAGCTCTAACTGGAAAGTCAGGATTCAGTTTAAGAAAAGAGGCGGAGAATTCAACATAGGTATTCAAACCACATAGAAGGGGTCTGATAAAACCTGAGTTATCTGTATGCCACTGGCAAGCTCTGAAAAAAGAAATGAAAATGTAGTACATCCTGGACTGTATTTCTTTGGTGCATTAATGTATCAGGAAATAAAGCATGTAATACTTCTACTCTGCAGCCAGGGTATCTTCACCCTGAGATGGCTCACTGACGACTGTTTCATCTTCCACAAAGTATTTTTTGCTAGATGACAATTTATTAAATCACCCCAGAGAAAACACTGAAAACTAGTACTTAGAATGTTCCAGTATTTGGGACTTCAACTAATAACTGTTGACCACTGTCTCCATCACGAATCTTTTTTTTTTCTTTTAACTTAGAAATACTCGGTGCCATGCAGAGAATGATGAAGCCCCCTAATAAGTTCATCCAAGGCTAGGGTTTCTGTTCTTGATGAGATTTTCCTTTCAATGGAAAACTTCAAATCACATTTAAAACTATCTGCCCTACTTTATAAGCTGATAAATGGAAAACTGAGTCGATGCTGGCTTTTGAATAACTGTGTCAAGTGCATAGGCAGAGCTGTACTTTAATTCACTCCAAAAGTCCTCTATTACCCTGTGCCTTTAATAGGATAAAACGACTCTATGCGCTTTCCAAAACTACAGTGCAGAACCACCGCCACCGCCAGCAAAACTTATCATCACTTACTGAAGGAAAGCTCAAACCATCTTGATTTTTACCATCTCCCTCCTTCCTTCCTCTGCCCTCTCACCCCTTTCTGCCACAAATATTTGTTGAATCCCTACTATATCCCTGATCTGTGCTGCAACCTGAGAATAAAAGGGAAATTCAGACAGCCTTCGTCCCAAAGGATTCAGTAAGGGAGAGGACCCTGAGATGTCCCTGCTGGCAGAACCCACTAAGGGAGAGGAGGCGGCGGAACAAGGATCCCTGGAGGCAAGCCACTCTGCCAAATGCCTTGTCTGCATCCTTAACATCCTGTCATCACAGCTCATCCTGAGTTCACATTTTGTGGCCACCACTGCAGATGGTGACTGCAACCATGAAATTAAAAGACGCTTACTCCTTGGAAGCAAAGTTACGACCAACCTAGACAGCATATTCAAAAGCAGAAACATTACTTTGCCAACAAAGGTCCGTCTAGTCAAAGCTATGGTTTTTCCATGGTCATGTCTGGATGTGAGAGCTGGACTGTGAAGAAAGCTGAGCACTAAAGAATTGCTGGTTTTGAACTGTGGTGTTGGAGAAGACTCTTGAGAGTCCCTTGGACTGCAAGGACATCCAACCAGTCCATCCTAAAGGAGATCAGTACTGGGTGTTCACTGGAAGGACTGATGTTGAAGCTGAAACTCCAATACTTTGGACACCTGATGTGAAGAGCTGATTCATTTGAAGACTCTAGTGCTGGGAAACATCAAGGGCAGGAGGAGAAGGGGCCAACAGAAGATGAGATGGTTGGATGGCATCACGGACTCAATGGACATGAGTTTGGGTAAACGCTGGAGTTGGCGATGGACCCGGAGGCCTGGCGTGCTGTGGTTCATGTGGTCGCAAAGAGTGGGACACGACTGAGAGACCGAACTGAACCGAAGCCTTCATCACTGCAGTGCCTGCTGCCGCCTTTGCTCTGTCTGAACGCTGCAAACAGAGTGGATGTGCATTTCCCCACAATGCCCAGTGCAGGCGCCTGTCCAGCCTTACCCGAATCAGAAGGATACGCTGACAGGCGGGAGGTGGCTGCCCTCTCAGCAGCCCCTGCCTTATTTACCGTCTGTGGTGCCTGGAAGTAATTCACAAAAAGCTCCACACTGAAAATTTAATGCGAGAGTCCTCGCCTGAACGCTGCACCCTGAAATTCTCTTTCCCTTGTGGTCTTCTAAACTGAGGTCCTACAGGTTAGGCTGGTAAAACTGTCAGACATAATGTAGAGGCAGAAGCATCCGGTATACTAGCAGCAAGACTCATTACTTACAGCAGCGCAGGCCTCTTGGAAGGATTTCTGGAATAGCTCCCTCACACCAAAGGTTTCATGATCAGCCCTCCAAGTATTAGTTGCTCAGTTGTGTCCAACTCTTTGCAGTTCCATGGACTGTAGCCCACCAGGCTCCTCTGTCCATGGAATTCTCCAGGCAAGAACACTGGAGTGGGTTGCCATTTCCTTTTCCAAATCGCTTTACAAAACAAAATGTTTCTGTGTCTTACCTGTGTGCACCAGGAAATTCCATGCTACTGCAGAATCATCAATAGTTATCTTTGTGAAACATCGGCTGGTCTCCTAGAGGGAGCGAGAGGGACCACACCTCTTTCTGAAGAGGCGATGAGAAGTTCCGCTCTGATTACCCTCTGAGTACTTGGGAGCTTTGAAGAGGATGTCTTGTCTGCTGGGTGAGTAACACAGGACACATCAATGTCTCCTGCTTTCCCCAAACCTCCAAACTACCACTTCCAAAGGGATCCTGGGCTTATTCTTTTAATGAGCCCTGTTGGAAGACTTGCTAATATTTACTGAGCACTTAACTCTACCCAACATTACGTTCCATGTGTATTACTTCATTTAATCCTCATGAAAACTTGTGTTTTTTTAAATAGACACATTTAATAGAAATGCAAATTTGAAAAACACATGCAAATAATAGTGATTGTTACCAGTATTGGGGATTATACATGACATATTTTCCTTCCTATAATTCCTAGTGTTTAGTTTGTTTTCCTAAATTATCAGATGTTGCAACTGCTATATTAATTACTTTTCTTTGCTACCCTTTTCTTTTACTGTTGCTGTTGATGGTGGGGTTACTGTTGTTGCTCGTCTGCTTTCTTTCCTTTCTCTTCGTGTAGTATAATCTCCAGTTCTTTTATTTTAGAACTTCAGGTATCGTTGTTTAACAGGATTGAGATGTCTCTTGTAAATAGCATAACACTTGCTGTTTTCCTTTATCACACATGGAATCTCTGTCTCATGTGTAAATTAAATCTACTCACATTTATTTCGATTACTTGTATATTTATTTTGCATTTTATTAACATGTTTTTCCTTTGGTTTGTTTTTTACTTGGCCTTTTTTTTTTACAGTTTATTTTATTGAATACAGTTGATCTATAATATGTTCATTTATGTTGTGCAACTAAGCAATTTAGTTATACATACATTCTTTTCATAGTCTTTTCCATTATGGTGTATCACAGGATATTGGATATAGTTCCCTGTCCTATACAGTAGGGCCTTGTTTCTCCTCATGGCAGTTTTTTAAAGGGGGTTTTAGTTTCCCTAGTGCAGAAATGAGAAAGGTGCAGCTTATAGGGATGAAGCACTTTGCCAAAGTGCCAGAGCGGACAAGATGCAAAGCCCGTCCTAACCTCTAGTGCTGGCTCCCAGATCTGAGAAGTGGAGATTTATATAATACTCAGTCTTAATCAAATGAAGAAACTGAGGCTCAAGAGAGTTGAATAATTTGACAGAGATCAAATGTTTTTTTTAAGACAACAAAAATTAGAATTCAGACCTTCCGCCCACCAGCATATTGACCTTATTTTCTTAAACTGGTACATTCTTTTCATAGTCTTTTCCATTATGGTGTATCACAGGATATTGGATATAGTTCCCTGTCCTATACAGTAGGGCCTTGTTTCTCCTCATGGCAGTTTTTTAAAGGGGGTTTTAGTTTCCCTAGTGCAGAAATGAGAAAGGTGCAGCTTATAGGGATGAAGCACTTTGCCAAAGTGCCAGAGCGGACAAGATGCAAAGCCCGTCCTAACCTCTAGTGCTGGCTCCCAGATCTGAGAAGTGGAGATTTATATAATACTCAGTCTTAATCAAATGAAGAAACTGAGGCTCAAGAGGGTTGAATAATTTGACAGAGATCAAATGTTTTTTTTTTTTAAGACAACAAAAATTAGAATTCAGACCTTCCGCCAACAGCATATTGACCTTATTTTCTTAAACTGGGGCGCAGCTGCTTACACTGCTGTGTTAGTCTTCGCTGTTCGTTTTTCACAAGGTGAATCAGCTGTAGGCATGCGTCCATCCCCTCTCTCTTGGACCCCCTCCCACCCCTCAGTCCCATCCCTCCAGGTGATCACAGAGCACCAAGCTGAGCTCCCAGGGAATCATAGCAAGTTCCCACCAACCATCTTTGTTACACATGGCAGTGACAACTGTCAATCCCAACCTCCCAGTTCACAGAGTCTGTCATACAGAGCAAGGTAAGTTAGAAAGAGAGAACCAAGCATCATAGATTAACACATGCATATGGAATCTAGAAAAGTGGTCCAGATGAACCTACTGATCTTTTGATGATCTCATACTGCTTGTCTAGTCCAGTTCACGGCACCAATTGGTGATGACTATTTGCTACACAGCTACACAAAACAGAAATGGATGTGAGCGTCCCATGTCATCTTCCTCTCTAGGAATCTGTGAGATAGCAGTAACTGCACACACCAACTACAGACATCAGAAAGTAAAATGATAAAACAAACTGAAGGCTTTAAGAAATTAAAGAAATAAGAATTACAAAAATGCTAAGTATTAAGAAATACAGTCCCTATCTTCAACTTTACATTTCACACCCTGCTTTCTTTCTGGCAATAATTAAATTAAATCTTTAGTTATTCCATTAAGGTCTACTGCAATTCTAAATAAAATGAATCTTTAGAGATTTCAAGGCAGAGTATACAAATGCATCCATCCATGTATGCACTCAAGCATCCATTCATTAAAGAACTTAGGATAGAGTGGGGATTAACCAAACACACATAAAACTAACAATAAGATCCTACTCTGCATAACAATTGCATAACTTATTTATCTTTATAAGAACTCTATAAAATTGTGATGTCTCCATTTATACAAAAGGTTGAGATAAAATTTATAATTTGCCCAAAGAGTAACAGTGACGTAGTGTAGTAGAGCTGGGATTCAAACTCAGGGTCGCCTAATTCCAACACTGAACAACTGTGTCACCCTTGACATGTCCTCTACCTGGAGTCATGCCTAGGACCACAAAGCTCCTCCCACTTCCTCCTAATTAAACAAGACAAGTGGAGGGGACACAGGAGGTTGCTTGCTACCACTTGGGCTCCAGAGAATTAAATCACAGAGCAACATGAGAAAAGCAAATGCTGCATTTTTGAAAACCAATTCTCAGTAACTACCCATTGGAGAAGGCTAAGAGCCTCTGCAGGCAGAAAAGGAGATTCTAGAAGATTCTCTCTACCAGGGGCATGCCCATGTTCTTCTAAAGCTCGCAGCCCACCTCCACGTCCTACTGTTCCCAACAACCCCATTTCTGCGTCACTTCCACTGCAGCCTCATGGTTCTGCTCACACTTCACAGATGCCAGCTAGCTCTCCACCATCAGCAGCATGCTCTAATCTAAGAGAGATATGGGACTTGAAGCTTCAACCCTTTCATCTTCTTTTAGCAGTTCTGATAAAAAGGTGGAACCTCAGTCACACCCAAGCTGCCACTGAATGAAATAGAGATTTCCCTCTTCGTTTCATTATTTACAAGTCTGTCCGTCTCTTAAGGATGAATACTCATCTGAATACTCATTTCTTCTGGAATTCACTTGCTATGTGTTTTCACAGAAATGCCATTCATGATCTAGAAATGAAGAATTATGAAAATGAGAGAGGGCAGTGAGAAGCCAGCTTGTGTGCACGCCTGTCAGAGAATATCAAATTTAAGCTCAGATATCAAGATAATTATTTGTGCTATCTGAAAAATTGTTAATGAAGGAAGCACTACAATTTTCTCATAAAACCCCTTCCAAATGTCCAAAGTATTTTATATAAGAAGATCAAGATTTCCACACAAAGAAAAATATAATCAAGGGTAAGCTTGGATATTGGTCTATTAAGTGTTGAAAATGTTGTATAGATCCTTCTTTTTCTGCTAACATGTATTTCCAGACTGTGGACAACCCTTTAAAGTGAAATCTAAGTAAAGCTGAAACAACACTTACTTTTTACCAGATAATAAGTCTACCCATCTAGTTTCACATGGCCACGGGGTTTTGATATGAAAAGCACCTTCGTAACCTTGGAAAGCACTAAAAAGCTTTATGCAGTGAAAGAAAATGTCTTCATCATCCAGTTATCCTTACACTGGCCATCCATGCTAAATGAAACGCCTCACATCCATCGTATTTTCCACGAAGGAGACTGACCATAACAAAATTATTTACTTGATCTGCCTTCGTTGCAACCCTCTTTGTAATAGCTTTCATTTCACTGTTTACCTGTTTCCTAATAGATGGTCCCTGGAGTTCTTGAAGAGTTCATAACGTTCATTCTTAGAAGCTTTTACTTCTAAGCTTTACTTAGAAGTTTTTACATGGCGGCAACACTCACAGCATCATTCCCACAGAATATATTATGAGCTCTGCTATTTTCGTGCTTATAGTGACAAGATCCAATTTAGTACACATATTCTCTTCTTTTTGTCTCTTGATAAGCCAGAGTCCTCTGTGGGCAGTTGTTTTTAAGAGCCCTCTCTTTAGGTAATTCTTTTCTAATAATTCACGATTCCCACTGTTTTTAGGTGATAAGACTGCTGGAAAGATTTCTTTCCTTACCAGAAAGCAAAATGATTTTAAGAGTTCTTCGACAGTGAGTGTCTTAATTGAGACTGAGTGAAAACTATTTCTAAAATCTCGTTTCCTCTTCTGGACCCCAGAAATAAATACTGCTAAGGGGAAATTGGGCAAGAAGGAGTACTCTGACTGCAGAGAGAGATCCTTTATGGAAACAATGACACAGTATTACAGAACTGACTTGTCTATGCAGGACAAAAATAGTCACGTACAAACCACAGCTTTCGTGCTATTGCAGGCTGGAGTGCAAAAAGGAGGGAGCTGATGCTGACTAGTACTTGGTGTGGGTCATGCTCCATCACGCAGTTGTGTTCAACTCTTTGTGACCCCATGCCCACCTGGCTCCACCATCCGTGGGATTCTCCAGGCGAGAATACTGGAGCGAGTAGCCTTTCCTTTCTCCAGGGAATCTTCCTGACCCAAGGATGGAAGCCTGGTCCCCTGTATTGCAGGTGGATTCTTTGTCATGTGAACCTCCAGGGAAGCCCCACTTGGTGTGTGTCAAGCATCACTTAAGTCATTTATGACAGTGATCCGACGAGATATGTATATTTGTCCTCTATTTAAAAACTGAGGAAGTGGAAACAAAGAGGAAGAAACACACCCAAGCTACCCTGGCAGAACCAGATTCAAATCCACCTCCCCGCATAACACTCCATCGCATGCATGTACCACGTCTTCTTGGTCCATTCCTGTGCTGACGGACGTTTAGGCTGCCCCCGTGTCCTAGCCATTGGAAACAGTGCTGGCCTGCACGCTGGGGTGCCTGTGTCTTTTTGACCTCTGGTTTTCTCTGAGTATACGCCCAGGAGTGGAAGTGCGGGGTCACATGGCACAGGGAACTCTACCCAATGCATTGTGGTAACCTGAAAGGGAAAGAAATCCCAAAGGGAGGGGTTATAGGCATTTGCATGGCCGATTCTTTTTGCTGTATGGTAGACACCAGCACAACTTTGTATAGAAACTCACTCCAATAAATGTTAATTTAAATACTAAAAAATTAGGGAAAAAATCCATCCATCTGAATCCAAACCCCATGGCCTTTAAACTACCCCCACCCTTTGTCATTACACGGCTCCCTTTCCAAAAGAATACAATTATGAAGATATTAAAATGCATGTGATTGTTGTCTTTTTTCAAAACATCCAGATGTCTTCAAAGATTCCAGCAAGCTGGAGTCTATGGGTTCACGATGCCGCATCTCTTTCACTATAAACCAGCACGCCACTCGTTTTGGCTATCAAGCCTCAGCTATAAGAATCCAATTCAACATCATCAAGTCTGATGCCTCTGACTGTTTCTATTTGCTCTTGCCTAGAGGCCTGGAAAGACTACAGATTTTACAAATATCAACAGAGGGTTTGTGATGCTGGTGGAATGTTCTACCTTCCTGTTTTCAAAGCAAGCGAGCACTGCTTTGACAGAGTGTTCCAGAGAGGGAACAAAGGAAGCTTCTATTCGACAATTTTACAATTCAAATAAGCAAGAGTTACTTCTGCAAACTTTGCTAATATTAATCTGCTAAATACTGAAAATGATGGAAAGCAGTATATGTAGAGGGAGACAGGAGATTTGTCCTGTGAGTTTTGGAGGTAAGTTGGAGTCAGATACCTGAGTTCAACTGAGTTCCTCAGACATTTATTGGGGACAGCCTTCCCCTAAATGAGTTCATAGACAATGGACACAAAGCATTAGGTAAGATTTCACACCGCAATGAGACTATTATAAAGATAAAAGTGAGAGCTCATCCTAAATTTAGTTCAGAAGAGAAGATGAACTTTTCTTTGGGAAAATAAAGGAAAGCCACAGAAAGAAAGACCTTGAGTGTCAAGCTTACAAGTTTAGCCTTGACCTCGTGAGTAATGAAAAGTAGTATCATCTGCAGGAGAACGATCAAGAGTAGCTACGACCTGCAGATCAGGGGAGCAAGGACACACCTAGTTCAATTGCAATGGAGCCAAAGTCAGGCCCAGAAGGACAGCGTTTTTAAAGATGCATAAAACTGGTGATGAAAGAGCTGAAAATGAGTGAAAGGGAGCAATCAAAGATGAGTCAAACTCCTGGTTCTGGACAGCACATCTTATTTAATAAAGAAATAGGAATTGCACAGAATGAAATTGTGTTGAAAATGAGCGGCTCCCCTTAAAACATATCGACATGGAAGTCTACCAGAAAATCCAAGTGAATTCAGCACTCAGAGTAGAGAGGGAAAAGGGACCCAGGGTTGCAGGTGGATGCTTTAGAGATGCAGGCTGTCCAGGACGACCAGGCAGCCGTTTTCAGCAAGACTGACACAGGTATGTTTCAGCGTCTTTCATGCAGCCTGATCACTTCTCAGTTGCCAACTGCAGAGAGGAAATGTTTTGCCTCCACTGGATTCAGCTAGACCTCCCACTGCCATAGACAGAAATAACACAGAATTTACCAGAGGGCCAAACCGAGCTGGTGTTTTCATGCAGTCCTGGAACTGAGGGCAACTCACTGAAGTGGACAGAGCCTGCCTTCATAAACAACCCCATCGACAAGCCCATCTAGGGTGACCCAACCCAGAAAGCATCTTATGCTGCCCCATCCACAGTGGTCTCATGACAGATGATGGGCATGGGGTGACAGAAGAACATCCAAACAGCAACAGCCACGGTCTAGATTAAGCACCGGACCTCTTAATTTAGACAGTTAAGAATATACAGGGCCTTTCCTGGAGGCTCAGCAGTAGAGAAACTGCTGCGATGCAGGAGACTCAGGTTTGATTCCTGGATGGGAAGATGCCCTGGAGAAGAAAATGGAAACCCACTCCAGTATTCCTGCCTGGAGAATCCCATGGACAGAGGAGCTTGGTAGATGCAGTCCATGGGGTCACAAAAGAGTAGGACATGACTTAGCAACTAAACAACATACAGAACTAGGAAGGCCAAATAACTGGAGAGTCTTAATTACAGTCCTCAAATTCATAAAACACAATGTGCATGCAGGCAGAGATGAGCACTCAGCAAAAAGGGTGAAAAGGGACGATGGTCAAAAATCAAATTCAGCTGGGTGAAGACTTGTAAGCGTTGGGCTTATTTCAAATTATCAATGTGGAACAGCCTTTTCCAGCCCATCTCTGGGTCAATTTTTTTACCCAACAGGGTTGACCCCCTGAGCAATTACACAGATTTAGAAAAGGAGGGATCTGACCTATTAATAATATAGTCAATTGCTCATCATTTCCAGGCTCTCTCAGAAGCCTCTGAGTCTAGGCTATTACCTGCCTTCTGGTCACTCTATGGCCCATTATCACCTTCCACAGGGAAAAAAAGAGGTGAGTCTCACATCAGTCAATTTAGCTATGCATCAGCAGTGTTGGTAGCAGGGTAAAGGTAAGAAATGGAGATGTGCTCTCCAATAACTGACTCCTGCATCCCTAGATACTTCACACAGACACTCGTTACTACTGAAAACATGCCGGAAGTTGTCACACTATTTTTTTTATTAATGACTCCTTTTGTCCATGGGATCTTCCAGGCAAGAGTACTGGAGTGGGTGCCATTGCCGCCTCCATTTCTCATTTTATAGAAATATACTAACAGGCACTAGAGCTGTTCCATTCAAAAGCAGCAAAGAACAAACACTGACTTCTTGGCTAATTACCTGTGACAAAGTTAACTGTGGAAGGATGGGCCACACGCTGCCCAGGGGACGATGCGCAATCAGTCGAGAATTTGATTTCAAGACGTGGGAAAATAAGTTTGGAGTGCATTTTGGAAGTTACCCAGTGCTTACTTATTCTATAAAATTAACTAACAGGAGCTACAAAATAAGATGGGCTTCCCTGATAGCTCAGATGCTACAGAATCTACCTACAAAGCAGGAGACCCAGCTTTGATCTCTGGGTCAGAAGATTCCCTGGAGAAGGGAATACCCACTCTAGTACTCTAGCCTGGAGAACTCCATTCACAGAGGACCCTGCAGGGCTGCAGTCCATGGGTCTGCAAAAGTTGGACACGACTGAGCAACTCACACACACACACACACACACACACACACACACACTAAGATAAGCACTCTGATGCAATTCTCTCTTCTTTAGTTTCCCTGTATCTTGTTCTTGTTGTTTAGGCTCTAAGCCCTCTCTAAGTCTTTGCAACCCCATGGACCGCTGCATACCAGGCGTTCCTATCCCTCATTATTTCCCAGAGTTTGCTCAAATTCACGTCCACTGAGTCAGTGATGCCATCCAACCACCTCATCCTCCATCATCCCCTTCCCCCTCTGCCATCAATCTTTCCCAGCATCAGGGTCTTTTCCAATGAGTCAGCTCATTGTACCCAAAGTATTAGAGTTTCATAAAATGGAGTTATTAGTGGAATTTCTAAAACAGAACTACTTATCCAGGATTTTCGTGAATAGTCAATAGTATACATTAACTGCAGAAGCAGCACCCTAAATGAACTGTACAATCCATACCATTACCACTGTTGCTATCACTACTATCACTATTATTACTAATCCCCCTAGATGGGAACGTGGCCTCACTGACACCCAGCATGATTCAAGAGTCAGGAAAGGGTATTTTTTTCTAAACAGTCCCATAAATTAACTCTGCAAAATCCTTGGGCAAAGGTATCATTGACAGTGTTGCCAGTCTAGAAACGGCCCAGGGCAGACCAAAGGCTAAAGTGGGGCATATGAAAATGTGCTCCACAATCTTTTAATCTTGTGAGTCACTGAAAATTTTGCTTAAAAAGGGGGGAAGAGGGACCGGAGTATGTTTCTATGTGCTTATACCCCCCTCACCAGCAGGCAAGTCCTCTGGTGTTAGAGCTATCTCTTGGCCAACGAGAAGGACCTGAAATCTGACTTTTCTGTCCCTGCCATGATCACATTAAATCACGCACGTTTAGAATGTGTTGTACCCTTTGCACCTGCTTTGCTTCATTCAGTGTGCAAATTATGGGGCCAAGGGTGGGTCCTACTTTGTGGAGGTGAAGTGACTAAGGTTCTATGATTTCTAGTCTTCTTTTCTCCTCTCTGGAGGGCCTTGCTCCTCAGATATCACCATCAGGAAATAATGTGTGCAAGACAAAATAAACAAGGAGCAAGAACCTGGAAAAGAACAAACGCAAAACATCATTACGAGTTCTTTGCTCTCTTCAATTCTGCCGGGAAAGAGACACGAAGTTAACACTGTGAGTTAAATTTCTGATTTTATGGAAACCACATCTGCGTGGATATCAACTTAACTGATGGTTTAACTCGGTGCCAAGAAAGATGTTTCATCAGGCAAAAGTATTCCTTCTTTAAACAGATCTTCCAGTGCGGCACCGGAAATCGCCTCATGTGAGGTTCAGAAAACTTGCTGTGGATCAACGTTGGGTTAACCAGAAAGCTTTTGCCTGACAAACCTGTTTAGAGTAAGGCAGAACAGTGGCAGTTGCATTTTTTTTTTCCTCACTGAGCAACCACATCTATAGGAATGGAAGAGCATTTCTGAGGAAGACGGCCCTATCTCTACATGATGAACGTCCTTGTTTTCCAGGAGGGTATGGCATAATTACATACGTATTCATTCAATTACCTTTTTGAGGAACCTGGGGCACTGAGCACTATTGATACCGGTGAGACAAAGGGACAAACGAGCCAAGGTTTTGGAGTCCAGAAGGGAGGACAGATATGGGAACAAATGAGCACAATACAACCTCAATGGGGAACTCACAGTGGGACAAACAAGACACTCTAGAAACACAGAGAAAGCAATGACTAATTTTGACAGGGAGGGAGGATGTCATTCTTGTGGGTCTTAAAGGAAAAGAGTTTGCCAGGTGGAGAATGAGCAGGTAAAATGCTATGTGAAAGATAAACAGCACGAGGAAGGCTGTGTATCAAGAGGCCCGGTCTTATCACCTTTGGAGCATCGATGCTGAGGATGGGTGCTGAGGATGAGGCCTGAGAGACTGGCTGAGACCAAGACTGTCATGGGCCTCTGTCGTGATAACAAGCTCGGATAAGCCTTATCCAGAAGCACAGGAAATCCAGGCCACAAGTAACTAGTAAGTCTGAGCAAGCTCCAGGAGCTAGTGAGGGACAGAGAAGCCTGGCGCGCTGCAGTCCACGGGGTCGCAAAGAGTCAGACACGACTGAGCGACTGAACATCGACCGCAGCAACATGATGTGATTTGCTTTTTTGGGGCACTAATTCTGAGGACACCAAGACAGATGGTGGAGACACCACACAGGAGACTGTGGCTTCCAAGAATGAAGCCAGCCGCCCTGATGTCTGGTCACTTCGAAGGTTCCCCTGGAAGAGCTAGGTTAAATGGAGCGACATTTCCTAGGTGGCAGAATATATAGAAAAAAATGCTTTCAGAAATTCACAAGTGACTCTAGCCAAACAACTATAAAACTGCTGAGCCTCTGGCTCGGGAAAAATTCTAAAGGTGATGGGTTAGTGATCTTCAGTACCAGGAGCATCCACATTCCCAGGCTTCATCACAGACGGAGGTCACTGACATCTCCAGGTCTCAGGTTGAGGACCTGAATTTTTAACCATCTCCTTTAGTTCACTCAGATGGCTGAGTTAAGTTTGGGAATGGAGAACTCTAGGTCAGGTCCATCAGATTTCCTGGTGAGGAAGGACAAGGTCTTCTTTGAAAGAGTATCCCAAATGCTCAGCACAAAAGCACTGTGCCATGTCATATGGTTTAAAAAAAAAAAAAAATCAACCTTTGTCAAATCCCCAGATACAGGCTTGTGATTTGAATGGATGTCTGGTTTGCATTCCTTCAGGACTCAGAGATTATGAGACCTGAGCTTTGAATTCCATTGCTCTCAGCACTACTGGAGTTGTTCCTTACCTATCTGGGTAAAAAAAAATATTTTAAACCATTTCCCAAAGAATTTTAATCTCTCTAATACATTCTAAAGTAGCAAAACAGGGTCTTATTGTTTTATGTTGGGTGGAATGTTGGTTCAGAAGCTACTTACTAAGATGTGAAGAGCTTGCCAACTACAGTCTAGTGCCTGGTTCTCTCTGCTCCAATATGATTGATTATATGTATACATATTACACATATAGGATGTGATTTTAACAGAAAAAGCTTCTGCGTTTCCAAACTTGGAATTTAGGGGTTCCTAACATCTTAAATATACAACCTTTCTACATTAATTTACAGATTCAGAGTGTCAAAGAAAAAAAAAAGAACCAAGTCTCCATTGTTCAGTAGAATGCAGAAATTATACTGTACATACATGCAATCATAATGATAAATGCAAAATAACCCCAGCAGTGGGTATTTTGACCAGTACTTCTGAGTGCTCTTAGGAGGGTAACACAGGCGCAGTAAGAAGCTCCTTTACTTAAATTAACTGAAAATGGCTTTCTGAAAGAAATATTTCCATCCAGAAGTACTAACCCAGAAGCATCATTCCAATTTGAACATCCATCATTATACAAGCAAGGCATAATCATTCTATAAGCACAGAATAAGCATGATATAAACAGAGCAATGATTTACGTGTTAATATTCTGCAATAAAATATTTTCTTGACTCTGCCAAGAGTCATGTGTGAGATGAGTTGTGGGAAGCCAGTGTTTAAAATGCTTTCTGATAAAAAAATCTTTGTAGACCGGCAGAGATATCATAGCCATGGTTCACTGCGTCCAGGGTCACAGTCTAGACGTGGGACTTGTTGCAAGCTGCAGGTACAGTCCCATGGAAAGGGACATGGAGGTGAGTCGGGGTTGGCGTGCCAAAAGTAATGCTTTCAATAACCAAAAATACCATAAGTTAGGCAGGACCTCGCTGATGTCACCTTCCGGTTCCCCAGACTGGGACAAGCCTCTTTCTTTTTCTTTGTGTCTGTTCCTTCTCTCTGGGCCTTCTCACCCCATCAGTCCACACTGTACCCTGCCAGCTATGAGCTCATGGAGGGCCCTTTCCTCTGCCATCCCTTTCATGTGCTGTTACCTGCATAGATCACAAAATTTTCCTTTGCAGAAGCTGTAACCTGTTAGTGAACAGGTTCAAGAGGTCACAAGGGTTCTTTGGGATTCCAGGGAAATGCAAAGGTATTTGTAGAGGGGGAAAATAACATAATGGAATCATTATCATTTCAGAGAGAAGGATCTGCAGTCAGCATTTATTAAGCCTCTACTCTGTGCCAGACAGGTAGATGTTTTACATGATTATCTCAATCCTCAGAAGAACAGCTCTGGGAATAGAAAGAAATTCCTTCTATTTTTCGACTTGAAGAGGTGAAGACTAAAAAGCATGTTTAAGATGTGCCCCCAAAGTGAATGTGCTAAGTCACTCAGTCACGTCTGACTCTTTGTGACTCCATAGACTGTAGCCCACCAGACTCCTCTGTCCACAGGATTGTCCAGGCAAGAATACTGGAGTGGATTGCCATTCCCTTCTCCAGGGAATCTTCCCGACCTAGGGATCAAACCCCGGTCTACCCCAACCATCTGAGCCACCAGGGAAGTCCCAAAACATGGTTTGCAAAATTCACAAGGGACAGAGCCAGCATTAGAACCCGACTCTTTCCAAAAGTAAAATTCTTTTCATTAATGTTCTGGGTTCCTGGCACTGTTTTCAATCATGTATGAACCTGCTGTGCCATGAGCTTTTACGTCTCCCTCTGTCCTGGCTGGCCTGGGTAGCCTCAGGAGGGATCCTGCATTATCTACACTGACGTCTCCAGTCTTACTCCATGCCTGGTCCATGGTAAGTGGTAAAAACCATCTCCTGGTTGTATGGAAAAGCTTTCCTCATCACTGGATGTAAATCTTCTGCCTCTACAAAAATAACACCTTCTCCGTGAGCACCATCACATCCACGCAAAGGTACAGCCCCTCATTGCAGTGTGTGTTTTTACCTATGAAGAGCTCCCCTGGGCTCCCCTGGGGGCTCAGTGGTAAGGAACCCACCTGCTAATGCAGGAGACATGTGTTCAATCCTGGGTCAGGAAGATCCCCTGGAGGAGGAAATAGCAACCCTCTCCAGTATTCTCGCCTAGAGAATCCCATGAACAGAGGAGCTTGGTGGGCTGCAGTCCATGGGGAAGCGAAGAGTCGGTCACAACTTATTGACTGAAAAAGCTCTTCACAAGCCTTACTGTGCAAAACCAAAGTCTGAAAAAGGCATCATCTATTCCAGTGATGACTGTGTTTTTGCAAAAGGTTAACTTGGATGGCTATGTATAAAGCCAGACAAAAAGAAACAACCTGACTTCAGGGAATGTTGACTTTTTTTCCCCCTCCAAAAGAGCCCCAGTGGAATCCATTTGTGATAAATTCAGTTTCCAACAACAAGCCAAGCTGTCAGGGAAGGAAAGTTTGGCCCTTGTGCCCAACTCGCCCTGATCAGAATAGAGCAAACTCACCCAAGGAAATGATGCACCACTGAACGAAGGGATGGAGTGATGGAGAGGAACACCAGGCACTTTATTGGTGAGTGATATCTCAGAGAACTCACAAAAAGCCAAAGCTCCTGGAGGGCAGGGCACCGACCTGGCTGTGTGCGTACACACTCAGTCACTAAGTCATGTCCGACTCCTTGCCACCCCTTGGGCTGTAGCCTGTGAGGCTCCTCTGTCCTTGGGATTCTCCAGGCCAGAACACCAGAGCGGGTTGCCATTTCCTACTCCAGGGGATCTTCCTGACTCAGGAATAGAACCGGTGTCTCCTGCATCTCCTGCACTGGCAGGCAGATTCCTTGCCACTGAGCCACCTAGGAAGCCCTCTGTGTTGGTTACCTTCCTATTTACATAAAACCTAGAACTATCCTAGTAGCTGACAGTCCTACAGTGATAAATGTTATCAATTTGACGAATGCCTCTTCATGGGAATATAACACTGAATTATTAGTAAGGTATTTTCACACCCATTAATCTTATTTGACCCCACAACAACCCTGTTGAACTCTGCAGAGAGGAAATTAAGTCTCCAGAAGATGAAGTAATTTGTCCAAGGTCATCACTGAAGAAAGGAGTGTGCTGACATGAGAACACAGATTTTCTTTCTATTAATACATCTCTTCTTTCTTCCAAAACAACCTCCCTATTTCTCATTCCCCATCACAGTACAAGTCCCAAAACACAAAGCTGACATCATAAAATTACCCCTGGGCTAATAGGCAAACATATCTAGCATGATGGCGGAGAGACGGTGAAAGGCTCTTTTTACATCTAAATATTTACACGCTTGCAAGATTTTTTTAACAGTTTTAACTTTTTTTTTTTATCCACCTCTGATCATTTTGGTTGAGTTTGTACAGAAGGAAGTTTCTGAACTGTATCAGAGAGTTCAACATCTAGGTAATTAAAACGTAACATTCATGATTCTGTACGAAGTCAAATGGTTTAAGGGAGGAGTCTGCGCAGCCTTACATAGCCTTCAACTTCCTTCCGGCTCCTGTTACCCAATGAGAAGCCAGGTGGGTGGGGCTTTCTGGGACCTACTCACAGAAGAGGAAGTTGCGGAGAAGAAATGAAATCCTCTATATGAGCACCGGAAAACATCACAGAAGAGGGGGAGAAATGATTGGGAGGAATGTGTTTTAAAATCAGTGCCATAAACATTGCTTTGACTCCACTGAGAAGAGGTACCTAGAATATTTAGGACGGGGGCCTGGGTGGGGGGGTGGAGTTAGTGTTGAATGGCCACAGAGATTCAGGTTAGGAAAGTGAAAACTCGCGGCGATGGATGATGCTGAGGGCTGCGCAGCAGAGACCGCACCTAGCGCCCCTGACCTGCAGACTGGTGTGCCTAAAGCAGCATGCTTCATATTACGTGACGTCCACCACCATCCAAAGCATTAAAAAAAGAAAGAATAAAATCGATATCATGCTTCAGGGTCTAAGCAGAGTTTTCTGGAACTTCCACCCCCTGACCTTCACCATCTCTTAACCTAATGCCCGTGAGGAATATTAAAAGCCCGTGCATCGTCTCATCTTCCAAACACGCGAGTCCAAGCTCCGGGGCCAGGTGGAAGGGAGCACCCTCACACAGGCTCTCCGACACTGGGCTGCAATGGCAGTGACAGGCGCGGGCAGCTGGGGCTGCAGTGACACCAGCCCGTGGCCTATTTTGGGACCGATATGAGTCTAATGTTTTCCATTCAGGCGTGTGACCTCTGTTGACATCAATGGGCCGTGTATTTGTGAACCAATTTTGGGAGCCGCTATGCTGTGGAAGGAGGGGTCAATGGCCCTGATGAACCTGGACACCTAATACTTCTCGGTGGGTTTAAATCGGAAAGCCCTCAGGTCCTTAAAGGTTCAGTTGGAAGATCTTTTTATCTGTTTCTTGAACGCTCTAATAAAGAGAACTGAAATACAGCATGTGACCTGTGAATTGAGCAGAAACAGAGGAACTTTTGCCAAGGTTGTCGCTCATTCTCTTAAAAGCAACCTGGGAAGAAAGGGAGAAAAACTGCCCAGTTCTCATGAGCGCTGAACAGATAAGAGCATCCCAGATTGATTTTGTAAATGCCTCAAAAAAAAAAAAAGTCTGAGGTTTTCAACCACTAAACTGCTGGAAAAACGTGTGCCCTTATTGAGCATCTGCAGAAAAACTGACAGGTATTTGAGAAACATGGCTGTGGCCCTTTGACCTCCCGAATTATACAGGAATATTTTCGGTGACCTTCCCTTATGACAGGTTCAGGAAAATGACACAGCTTTGTTCAGAGGACACATGGCGCTACACTCTTCTGCGGAAACACTCCCCCCCACATTAAATTAAGTTAGAGGTGGTATTTGAAAGATAAATAAATAGCGGAGTTCCAACTCACTGCAAATGGTACAGGAGGCCAGTAAGTGGGGAGCCTGCAAGAGAAGGACTTCTTTTAGAAAGATGTTTTACAGGACTTTTTCTGCATCATTAACTCCTCTGGAATCCTGAATATAACATGAAGAATTTCCCAAAAAAGTAGCTACTGTTTAATTTTAAATCACTTCAAAGAGCCACAGTAGAAAGAATCAAAGTAAACCAAAAAGACCAGTAGATGCGAAATTCGCCAAGGGGAAAAGAAAAAAAAAATCAAGAAGGTTCTAACAGATTTGACCATGTACTGAAAATACCGCTGATTATTTTACTAATACAGTGTTTTACTGTTCCGTGCGAGTGAAATAAGTCTCTGTATTCATCAGAACACAGGATATTTTTATTACAATATTTGTGTCAGAGTCTTTTAAAAAGAAACATATTTCAAACCTTGAAAAGAATCTCTGTCTTAAAATGGCCCTTGATGTGTACCTGTGTATGTTTTAATATAAACATATATTTAAATGGAAGTCATGTTGATGAAAGGAGTAAAAAGATACTGATAACCTTACTTTGATCCCCAACATGCAGTTTTGGGAAAAAAAAAAAAAAAAAGAATGTAACTTTAAAAAAAGCAAAGCAATTTGGAGGGTGGGGAAAAGTAATAAAGTTGGGATATTATAATGGTTGTCTAACTTTAAAAATAATAATGATAATAATAATTGGTCTTTAAAAATGTCTTTGGTATAAAATCTGCCCAGGAGAAAAGAAAGAAAGCCTCCTAAAATTTTTAAATTCCCAAATACCAAGAGATCAAAAACCATCTGGAAAATGTCAGATAATGGTATCCACCCACCTTAAGAAAGTCAGTAAACTTCGTCTTCAATTACTGTTTAGGATAATCAGCTCAAATGGAAATTTTGATTTGAAAATGCTCAGAAGACAAAGCTGGATTAGGAACGAGATTTTAAAAGTCTCCTTGAAAGACCATCTGTTTACAGACACCCTCTCACACCCCACCTCGCCCTTGATTTGGACCAGAAGTTCACAGCAGAAGCAGCACTGAATTTAAAGACGTACACGCACTGCTTCTATGAAGTCCAGTTCCCACATATATGTTCTGAGCTTGTCTCAAGTTTCCCTTGTTATGTAAGCACTCGGGGGCAATAAAGCTTCACTTAGATCCAGCAGTTTGTGAGTCTCTAAACATTAGTCTACCTAACTGTACAGTTCTTTTATTGGCAATGGACAGCACTGGTGTTTTATTTACGTTGATCACATTGTCGATGCTATATGGAATAACCATTTAGTAGCCTATTAGCCTGTAACATTTTTATTACTGTTGTTAAACATCATTACCCATACTGAACTGTGCAACAGAAAAATCAAGTCAGAAAATCTAAAAACTCAGAACTACAGAGCTGTTACTCACCACCCCCCAACCCTGCTCCAACACACCCATGTAATCTGTAGATTCTGATGAGAAGAAAGAAAAACAATGAGTTTTCACTTCTCACAGATAGAGGTCACTAATGGCCTGGATTTGAATCACTGTGGCAGAAACCACAAAGTTATTAAAGTAATCTAGTGAAAAATGAACTTGAATAGGAATTAAAGATACCGAAGTATGGTTATCCAGAAAGGTCTGACCTGAATGGAAATGAAATTACATCACCTTGACCTTTGTTGCATCTTCTAAACAGAGCAAAACCAAAAGAGAGCTGCCAGGCACCCTTGCTGTTTTTTAACTTCAGACACTGGGGACCGCGGAAGTGGCAATTCTTCCTTGCAGAGCATAAAGCTGAAGAGTCTGGAAGAGGAGATGTCCACACCGGGTCTCTACAGAATAAGGCTTCCACACCTGTACATGCCTAAGCCTTTCTTGAAACCAAGCTTCAGACTTGGAAGATATAAAGTTGCTTTCGGGAGATGTGGCTAAATCCTAAATCAAACTCTCCAGCAGGCCAGAATATAAATGTAATGGTATCAGAGGAGGTTCAAATTAGATCCAGCCGGTCAAAGGCAAACCCGAATAAGATCATAGTATCTGAAACCCAGCATACAGGAACAGCCATGCCTGTTTGGGGGAACCTGAGGCAGCGCAGCAGGATATCATTTGGAAATCTACTTTCTGGTGTTAAAAGCTTCCCCAAGAATTTCTAAAACTGCAATGAAGCTACTGAAATGTTAAGAAACAGGCATCTTTAAAAAAAAAAACAACAACAACAGCATTCTTTCCATGCTAGGTTTGTAATAGGTCTGCTACAGTGCAGATAGCTCAATTCTTTTTCCAATTTCTTGTACCTACTGCCAAGAGACATGGAGTGATGTTTGAAAATGCATTTTCCAACCTCAACAACAACAACAGCATTCTTTCCATGCTAGGTTTGTAATAGGTCTGCTACAGTGCAGATAGCTCAATTCTTTTTCCAATTTCTTGTACCTACTGCCAAGAGACATGGAGTGATGTTTGAAAATGCATTTTCCAACCTCCTCCAGTCACCGACCCTTGCATTCAACATGACAGTATGGTGTTGCACGGTCATCCATGTGATTATTAATAATCCATAAATGGTTTAACCCTTTCCTGCACTTCTGATGCAGAGCTTCTGATGAGGGGAGGCAGAAAAGTTGTACTGGGGGACTAGTGACAAGGCAGGCGAATAAGCAACTTTTCATAGCATGCCCTAAAGACTCTTCAGTCAAAAGCTGATTCTCATCTAATATGGTGGCCTGTCAATCTTATATATCTGGCATGTTGCTCAGTGATCAAAAAAGAAAAAAAAAAAATAGCCCAGGGCTAACACCTCAGATACTAACCTAAAATTGTACATTTCATACTGATTCATACTGCAAGGACCATATACAGACACAGGCCACCCTGCATTCTATCTACCTCAACATGTTTCGGGGTGGGGGCCATCTTTTAGCTGGAGATGTAATAAGGTCATACAGCTGAAGTCCATAGACAATACCAGCGCGAGAAGGAAGGTCGCCATCATATTAGCTTTTGGCTGGGAGAAGTTAGGCATAATCAATTTAGCAAGAAGCCTGGGAGCCAGTGGACATGCCCCCAAGGCCCCCCGACCCTGGGTGATTAAAGAGTCTCCCAGCAGAGTGGGGAGCAAGAGCTCCCATTTAGAAGCGGCTTTGCATACCAGATGCAGCATGTAAAGAAATCTAATCAGCACCTTGCACTCCTGCGCGAGCATTTACACGGATTTGTGCCTTGTACTTGATTAGCTTACTGGAAGCTTTACAAGAGATTCCCTCCACTGAAATTAGTCAAGAGCTCTCGGAGACTGATTTCCATTTATAAGAGAAGGCAGGAGGAGTTTTCCAGGTGAATAAATAAGGATCATAATAAAGATGATGGAGCAACAAACGCCGAGATGCTTGGAAACTGGAAACTCGACTGGGGTAAAAGGAAGTCGGGGAGTTGGGACTGGACCTTTTTTGCTGCTCTCAGGGCGAGCCGCAGGAGCTGTTTGACGGGCATAGGAGAGGTTGCTGCTCAGGAAACGTGAGTCTGCTCCCCGCGGCTTGGAGCATACACGCGACCACTCATTACCCCCCACGCCACTGTGCATCAGGCCACCGAGGGAAACCGGCCTCTCCGCAACGCCACTCACCCTCCACACACACTCACACACCCGGGCACACGATCACTGCACATCCACACCAACAACGGTTAACATGGTTCCTCTCACCCTTCTGCAATCGAAATGAGACTTCCAAAGTTCCTATTTTATGCCGCCAGAAGGTGAACGGAAGGAGGGAAGCAGGGCTCCGGGTACGCGAAAGAGTGAAAAATACACGCTCCCTTTGCTCTCCTGTCGCACCTCGCCCCCTCCCTGCCAAGTAGCTTTCTGGCATCAGCTCCACCGGCAAGCGAATGAGGATGGGCTCGTATCATTTTTAAAAGATACCAAATTGGGGTGAGAGAGTAGGAGGGTGAGGACGGGACTGAGTGGAATCTAAGCAGCATTTCCCCGGAGTGGAGAACACTAAAAGCCAGTGAAGAAAGATTGTAAATGTCCTCCGGGCTCCAAAACGAGGCGCCAGCTGGGGCCGCGGGCTCCCACCCGTCCTCGGGGGAGGCTGGCCTCTCAGCCCAGCTGCCCACCCGGCGCGAGGAAGCGCTGGAGATCTCGCCCACGTTCCAGGAGAGCTCCCCGCGCCGGGGGCCCACTCCCGGGAATCTAGAACTTCCCCTGGATCTGACTTTCCGCCGGATCGGGCGAGCGTCAGGGGAGGGAGCGGGAGTCCCGCGGACCCGCCGGGAAGAAGAGGGTCGGGGGTGCGCGTTACCTGCGAAGGTTTTGGAGGTCTCCTGGCGGCCCCGATAGGAATCCCGCTCGGCGCCGCGTCCTTCCCCAGATCCAAACTTTTGCTCCGTCCTCCAGGTGGCGGCGGCGGCGGCGGCGACGGCGGCGGCTGCCGGAGCCCGGCCCTGTCGCCCGCAGCGTCGGGGCGCGGGGGTGCGGAGGCCGGAGCCTCGGAGCTACGCGCGCCTCCCCGCAGCCGGCGGGCGCTCGGGCGCCCGGCTCGCCTGGCTCGCTCTCGCCTTCCTCCCCTACGGAGCCGCGGCATCGTCTCCCCGCGGCCGCCTCCGCCACCTCCGCCTCCAGGGCTCGGGCATGCCACTTTCCTCTGGGCTCCGGCCGCCGCGGCCCCCGCCTCTTCTGCCCGCCTGCAGCCTCCCCCTCTCCGCCTCCGCCGAGCCCACGCGCCCCGCAAGCAGGCGGGGGAGCGGGGGAGCGGGCGACCGCGGCGGAGAGCGGCCTCGCAGCGCCCGCGGCTCCTCGGAGATGGAGAAGCCCGGGGGAGGGCGGCCGGAGAGCCGGGCGGGCGGGCG
>SJYC01122867.1:0-34030 GCA_006408675.1 Madoqua kirkii
TGCGCCTCCGACGCCGGGAAGCCGATCGCGCAGAGCGGGGCGCGGGGCGCAGCGCTGAGCGCGCGGGGCGCTGAGTCCGGCGGCGGCTCCGACCAGACTGCCTCCTGGGCGCAGCCGGGCCGGGCTAATGTAGGCGCCGCGGCGCCCACCCCCAGCCCTCCGGACACCCCCAGGAGGCGTTTACTGGAAGGAATTCGCAGGGTCGCCTCCGCCGCTGCCGCGCTCCTCCTCTGCCTCGGTCCCCGGCGCTCTGGCGCGCTCCCCTCCTCGAGTCCTCTTTCTCTCTCTGCTTCCCTCCCCCGCGCCCTCCCTCTCGGAGTCCCTCCCACATTTCTGGTTTAAAGAATGCTCGGGAGGCGCGGCTGCAACCCCAAGCTTTCCAAGAGGCAAAGTCAGCCGCGGCCGTTAACCCTATCCTCCCTGGAGCGCGCGGCACGGCCAGCGCTGGGGCCAACCCCGCGGGTGCCGCCCGGACGGCGCCCGCCCTCCCGGCTCACTCTCTCCCCGGCACCCTCCCACCCCAGCTCTGAAGGATGTGGCCACCGTCGGAACGGCTGAAAGTTGATTCCCCTTTTTGCCCGCCCGGCGTGGTCCTTCTAAACCAGTTGATCTAGGATTTAGACGCTGAGGAATGATCGAAAGGGGAGATTAGAGGGTAAAAAATACAACATCTTTCAACCAAGATGGCGTAATTTCAAATGCAGGCAACCTTGGTGAGTTGCCCCTACCCCACCCCTAGGTCCCTGATCCCGGATCTTCTTAAACAATTTAACCAGGAAATAATTCAAAGTTTTAATATAATTAATTCAAACACCCCCATTTTCTCCTTGCACCCTGGCCGCTTGAAAGAGCTCGTTCATTTGTCCCCACAGATGACAAGGAACGACCACTTTCAGACGCGTCGTTTAGGGAACAGGTTTGACAGCGGGGGAAAAAAAAAAAAAGCTTGATTTGCATACAGGCTCCGTTTCCACTCGGCGATCTCTTTGCAAAGGTTAAAGAGGAATGTAAGAAAACCAGGTCCACGTCTCTCTTGGAAAAGCGGGAGAGGTGCGGGGGAAGCTTCTGCTTCTCTCCTCTCACTTCATTAAGGTTCCTCCAGCCTCCAGTAAGTTGCTGTCATGTTTTAACAAGTCTGGAGAGAGACTCAAGCTGAACAGAAGAGGGAGAACGAGTTCGCGCCAAGCGCAGGGCTCCGCCGAGACGCGCCGTCGGTGGGGCCGGGCGGGAAGCAGCCCGCGAGCTAGAAGGCGGCTCAGGAACAGCTCCCGAGGGACCCGCTCGGCTGTCGCGGCAGAAGAGTTAGGCAGGGGCGGTGACCACCGCCAACCCGGGTTTGATTTCCCTGTCCTCGGTTCGGAGTCTGAGTCACTTGGCACCACCCTCCTAATTGTTTTTATTTCCTTCGCATCCCTGTTGTGTCTACCGCCTTCACGTTTCGTGAGCGCCTCCATTGAGTTAAGCAGGCTTGGAGGAAGGCCCAATGTGCCTCTCAAGCACAAGCCGCGCCGAGATCCACCCAGACGCATGCTCGAGACGCACGCTGGCACACGCGCTCGCGCTCACACACTCACGCACACACGACCCCGCGGTCGTGTCCGCGGGCCGCTGCTCCCGCGTTGCCTTCTGAGAAGGTGGCCCCGTAAAATGCGTTTGCCTTACAGATGACAAAGCCGCTCTCCTCCCCCAAACTCAGTGTGTGGTTCATACACATCCCGGGTTGGGGGTTGGCTGGGGGAGTTAAGTGGACCAAGGCTGACAGTGAGTGCCATCTTGCTGGGAGGTGCCAACATTAGAGCCCCAGGGACCACAGCAGCGGCGGCCTCCTCCTTCACCCGCCGCCGCCGCCGGCCCGAGCCCCAGGCGCTCCAGGAGTTTACTGGACATCAAGTGTGGGTTCAGCCCGCCCTAGGCACCCTCTCCGGATACTTCCTTTCCCTGGTTATCGTCACGACTCAACCAGCAACCTTGATCTTGAGCCTGATTACAAATGAGAAGTGACCGCGCCGGCGCTGAAAGAGCGGGGACAAGCCCGAGACCGGTCGGCGTGGCGGAGGAGGCATCTTTCCAGGCTGGGGCGCGGTGGCGGCTGGCGAGGCTCCACTCGCGAGCTCCTCGCTGTCCGATTCGCCTCTCAACCCAGTGCTGGAAGGCATTAACTGCTCCCCTCCCCGCGGCCCGCGCACCGGGAGTTGGGAACGCAATCCCAGTTCAGCCCAGTGGGCTGCTCCCGCCTGCGCCGCCCTCACTGGCGCGCCTAGAAGACGCGTTGGAGGGAACTCAGTGCCAGACCGATGAAGTCCAGCACGGACTTGGTTAGGTGTTGGGGGGCGGGGGGGGGGGGGGAGTCGAAGGAAAACGAACCAGCACCCTCCGCATCTTGTTAGCCGTGGATCCCCGGTTGCGGGCAGGGGGCAAGCTGGTGGTTTTAGATGCAACCGCTTGATGATAACGCTGGCGACAATACCAGCAGATGGAGCGTGCGCAGGGGTGGGGGCCTAGGGGAGCGTTGCTCTCTCAGAAGTTAGCGTTCATCCTGGGGAAATGAGAGGTTGGACTCAGGCAAGCTTAGTGGATCTAGAAACCCCAACTTAGGATCGATGCTCCGGGGGGACTAGCTCACTTGCGTCTTGACCCAGAGATCAGTCATTAAACTCCTTAGAGGAGGGAGGTTCGACCTGCAGCTAGATTTCTCTTCTCTGAAATCGGGGAGAGTTAAGCAGTCTGTTCTTTCGGTGGATGAAAGATAAAGCTTAAAGCATGTACCCCAAAGATCACCCCCAGCGGATTAAATAATAATAATAACACCCCCCTTTAAGAGACCGCGTGGTGTTGGCAGAGCGGCAGCCAGGTCGGTTCTGGCAAAGTCCACCTGGCCCCTCAGCCCCTTTACCTGGCGGCCGCAGGTCCTCGCACTGCGCTCATCCGAATCCGACAGGGTCAGGGAGGTGGGAAGGGAAGGAGCTGGCTCCACAGCAGCGGGGCTCCCGGGGCATGGTATTATTTTAAGGGTCGCTGCCAAGGTCCCTCCTGCCCATCGTTGAGAACTGCCAACCCGATCCCCGGGCTGGTGGACGCGGCGGTGGGCGCGGAGCTGGAGCGTCTCGGCTCCTGGACGCGCGGGACCGCAGGCCAGAGACACCCCCGGGGCGGGGACCGCGCGGCCTCTGGAATGTTCTCCCGGCCCCCAGGTTTCTCCGCGGTGAGACTGGAAGATGCCACTCTCGCAAGCGACGGCGAAGGGTTTCGAACGTACAACTAACTCGCAGGTACCCAGCCGGAACTGTGAGCCGCCTTCCCCCTCCGCCGCCGGTCCCTCCTCCCGGGGAGGGAGCTAACTTAACCCTGTGCGCGCCCTGCTCTCCTCCCTGGAGAAGCTGTGATCCACGAGGAAACCGCAGGCGGCGGCTGCCGGGCAGCGAGCTTTGTTCACGTGCGTTTCCAGTGGGTGTGTTCCTGTCTGGGGGCACTCGCGTGGCAGGACGCCAGTGGCAGGCTTCCAGCGCCTGTCTCCGGCATGGGAAGGAGCCGTAGCGTTTCATCCGGACCAGACCCAGCCCTCCCTCGGAATCTATTTTTTTTTTTTTTTTTTTTTACTAACAGTTACTAGATTTATTGGAGTTGCCAGCGAAGTTGCGTTTTATTCACTTTTTTTTTTTCCTGCCCCCTCCCCTCTCCTACTCGGGACCCCCGGATTACTTCCTTTCCTAGACCTTGCTTTGAAGTTGTGGAACTCTCTGCTCCTTCTGACTCCGGCTTTTTAACTGTTTGGCGTGGGCGAGACGAATTGTGGAAGGCATCCACCCACTCACGCCAAATTGAAACGAAGCCGCAAGGAAAGGGGTCTCCCAGCCATCCAGTGTCTGCAGCAGCGCAGAGACCACAACTTGTTCAAATAAGATTAAGAGATCGGAAAGGGGGGCGGGGAGAGGGGGGTGATGAGGGATTTTTGAGACCTGAATGGGGAAAGAGGTGAGGGGCGGGGGAAGACACAGAGACAGCCTGCGCCTTAGAATGGAATCAACAAGGCAAACACGGAAGAGAATGACGAAGCAAAAAATATGAGTCCCGACGTGGAAAGCAGGCAAATTTAAGAACCCGGATTTTAATGCTTATTTCCCCAGTTTCTTTGGAAGCGATAAAAAGGGAATATGAGCCTCCGCCTTGGCCACCCAGATGCTTCGCCTTTTGTAAACATCTTCCAGTAAGTGCTCCGGACTCCCAAGAAGTTAACTGACGTTGGAGGCGAGTAATCCCACGGAGGCGGAATGGAAGGTTAGACGAGAGAAAACGGAACAGAGCGCCTCGCTGTCAGCATTGGCCCCCAAAGGGCCACTCAGAGCGCACACTCAGGGGACCCCACCGACTTCTTCCTTCCCCATCTCCATTTCGAACTAAAGAGAGACCGAGCCTTTAAAAGCCATTCAGAGAACACTTGAATCTTGCCGAACCCGAGTTATTTTAAATAGAGGAAATCCACCGGAGGATAGATGTTCCCAGTTTCTCTCTGCTGCATAAAGGCCGTTTCAAACGCCTCTCTGAGCCAGGCCAGCCCGCCTCGTCAATGGGAACGCTGTTTCCAGCCCGCTGGGTACAGATTCCGTTGTAAATCCTTCTAGTTTGCCAAGGTGGCAGCAAAGCATAGGAATAACTCTTCAGGCTGCAGCAGCAACTCGGGAGACCACAGTTTAGGAAGAATATTCACCTACCTGCTTTTAAACAGCCATCTTCGTGTGTGAGTGTACATAAGTATCCGCACGAGGTTCTTTGGAAACCTCCGTGTGATATGACAGTATAATTATTTCATCTTTAAGGACGCATTTTTGTTTCAAGGCAAAACAAAACCCTGTTCAGGTTTTACTTTCTGATGCACGCTGCTGGAAAATGAATGAGACTGAGAAAGGGAGAGGGGGATGCTTGCAGATGTCCAGAATTTGCATATAAATGATTGGTGTTTCGAAAGTATACGAAGAGACGTCCTGTGAACATACTCCCATTAAATACTGCTGGTGCTGTTGTTTAATCCAGACAAGGAAAATGAAGCATGGAAAATATCACACCAAATATATGAAATTTCTTAGGCGCCTGACCCATGAGTCAGCTCTAGAAAAGTATGATGGTGAAGCCAGAGAAAGTAACATAGAAGATAGTAAACGTGGTTCAGGGGCGCCAGAGTATAGCAGTTTTGCCGACTCACAAAACTGTGATAATTAGGTTATTTTTATAGAGAAACTATCACTAATACATAAGTATAGAGACGGAGAGAAGCAAAAAACAAATTTGTGAGCTTCAAAAGCCAGAAAGGGTTAATTGTACTTAGGACTTCAATCTCCAGTAGAGTTTTCAACTGAAACTTAATCGTTTCAAATCCCTTCTTGCCTCCCCTCCATGTTTCTATTCCCCTCCTCCTCTGCAGATGCACACTGCCTTTTCTTTCTGATACTTGGTTAAAGTAAAGATAACATAGAATTTGGATTCTTAAGATCATGGTTTAAGCCCAAAGGCACTAAAGATTTTGGTCCTGGGTAAATTCAGCTTCAAGCCACTGTCCACTCGTTTATGAAATGGACATCACAACCCTTGTTCTACCAGCCTTATTATATTGTCAAATCATGAGTCACTGTTTGTGAAAGTGCTTCAGAAATTTCAGTTGCTGTTGTTGGTAACAGTACTATCATTACATCCTACAGTGTCAGTCTCCAGAACTTAGGAAAGTTACATCAGGTTAAAGGTAGTTTCCTCTGATGATATCATCTTAGATCACCTTGGCCCATTTATCAAAAGGAAGAGCCAACAATGTTGCATTTCTACTAACTAAACTCAAGACTTCATTCCTGTTCCATCAGTTCTCCCGCTAATGTCCTTTGTTTCAGAATCTCCGCTGGGGTACCAAGCTGTCCTTAGCAATCACATCCTGGGCTCTGTGACAGTCGTTCCATCTTGCATTGCTTTTCCTGACCCTGAGGGTTTTGAATGAGTAAGTCAACTGTTCTGTCTCTCAGTTTGGGTTTGTTTGATATTTTCTCATGACCAGACCCTAGATTAGACTCTATGGCTTCGGGGAACAAATACCATGGAGGTGGAATGTTATTCTCAACACATCTTATCAGGTGGGAGAAGACATCATCATGACATTACTAATGAAAAAGTCACTACTCCTTAATAGATCCTGTGCCAGATTTCTCCACGATAGGATTATTTGTCCATTTCCATGCTCTGATGTTTGGAAATGAGTTACTAGTTTCTTCCCACTCTCATGAATTTAGAATTTTGGAAAAAGCAAAATAAGTATGCAGGGGGCTTATCAACATCCCAAATATCAAATTCACCCAGGAATTATCTCCCAGGAAAAATTTTGCCTGTATCTATGTTTTTAGAAAAGTGTTCAACCATCTCCTCTTGGGAGTGTATTTTTAACTCATCTTTCCAAACTCAGTCATTCTCCAAATCCTGTTCTTTTCTAACGTCCCTTTCCATTTCAGTCCTCGCTGCCACGTGTGGTTGGTTCAGAATGCCAACTTCCCTATGGAAAGATGACACTCAGGACTTCTTACTTTTATCTCTCGTTCATGGTTTTCTGAGAGTATGGTGTTCATTTCATTCTCCCTCAGAGTGACAGTAGCTATCTTCATATTGGTCTCTGGACTAGATCTAGTTGTCTCAAAAGTTGAGTTGGTATTAGGTTTCTATTTTCCCGGTAAATACTCAGAACACCTATATTGACTTTATGAGTTAGCTCTTCTAGTAGGTAGACAGAAATGCATTCTTTCTCCTATGCTGAGAACCAACATAAGGAAATCTATGATTCACAAACTGCAAAAAAGTGACTTTTCATGTTTTTTCCTGAGTATAAAACACTCCTAACGTGTGACGGCTTCCCTGGTAGTTCAGCCGGTAAAGAATCTACCTGCAATGCAGGAGACCCTGGTTCCATGCCTGGGTCAGAAGGTCCACTGGAGAAGGGAAGGCTACCCACTCTAGTGTTCTTGGGCTTCCCTGGTGACTCAGATGGTAAAAAAATCTGCCTGCAATGTGGGAGAACTGGGTTTGATCCCTAGGTTGGAAAGATCCCCTGGAGAAGAGAACGGCTACCCACTCCAGTATTCTGGCCTGGAGAATCCCACAGACAGAGGAGCCTGGTGGACTATAGTCCATGGGGTTGCAAAGAGTCAGACACGACTGAGCAACTTAGCACAGAACAGCACGGCAGTGTGTGACACGTGTTTTATGAGTGTGGCTTGGTTTTTACGATTCAGTGACATTAATAAAATGAACATCTTTCTGACTTTGGAACAGCATACTACAGTATGTGGTTCATCTATTCATCCAACAGAAAACACAAAACAGAGAGCTGGTATATGCTGAGGAGACTCGGCTCCAAACTTGTCAAAACTTTCAGTCTGGTAGAGACACATTGCCAAATAATTATACACTCATGAGTAAATGTAACAACTGAGGTAGAGGCAAAGTACTTCAGTGGCCTGAAAGAGACTCTCTCCGAGGGAGGACCTCATGCAAGTGATGAGGAAGATCTTTTGACAACGTCTTGATTTCAGGGGGGATTTTCTGTCTTTCTTTTATATCCAGCTGTCCGCATACAGCAGTCCCCGGTACCAACTCGACTCTCGTGTCTCATGGAAAACTCTTTGAGCCAAGAGTTGAGAAAGCAGTGTGGAAGTAATTGATTGAATATCCATTTCTCCAAGTCTTGTTTTCTTTGACTTTCCACGCGGGTTACAAGATGATTGCAAGTGAACAAAAACAGAAGCTGCATACTGACAGGAAGCAAAAGTGCATTAAACCATGGAGATTTCCTCTCACATAGACCTGCCATTTGCTAGGCAGTTGCTCTCTGTTCCAAAGGGAAGCTGGCAAAAACCCTGAAGCCAACACTCTCCACCAACACTGGGATGGAGTAAGTGAGGGAGATGCCCTTTTAGCAGTGCTATAGGAGTGATGTGAAGATACAAGCCATTTTAAGAAGAGATGAAAGATCTGCTCAGGGATTTATTCAAACCTGGTCACAACCGTTCTGGAAAATGTTCCCCAGCCTTCCATACCTGACAGTAGTATTGATGAAGACAGAGGTACTATTTTAATCTGAGAAAACAAACTTAATTGAATAAGTATATAGGATTCTGACTGAAATACATATTTGCACACATGTATATTCACTTATATGTAATTTCCCGGGACACTGTACATATACATGTATGCACATATATGTATACTTCCTACAGTCTGTTAACAGAAAAATAAAATTGCATTCTTTAGAAAGTTAGAGACAGTTTGTAAGACTGAGAGTCTTTATGAGAACAAATATCTTATCACTTAAAGTTTTTCGTGTAGTTGCAATAGCCCTGAACTTGCATTTGTAAGATGGTACTTCAAGCCTCCAGACTTCCCAGGTGCCTCAGTAGTAAAGAAGGTACCTGCCCATGCAGGAGATGCAGGAGACCCGGGTTCGATCCCTGGGTTGGGAAGATGCCCTGGAGGAGGAAATGGCAACCCACTCCAGTATTCTTGCCTGGAAAACTCCATGGAGAGAGGAGCCTGGTGGGCTACAATCCATGGGGCAGCAAAGAGTCTGACAAAATCAACACTTCATTTTCCACTTCATATTTTACTCTGTGCAGCCTTAAGTCATGGGTTTTACTTGTACTGTAATTTTTGCTTTTCCGGTAGCCTTCCAAGCTTCAACATAGAGAACTGCTAAGGTTTCGTAAAGTTGTTCTAGACAATACTTTCTGGTATGACTGTTTGCTACTGAGCTGAACTACTCAAAAAATAAACTTTCTCAGCCTAGGAAATTCTTAGCTTATCTTTGCATCGTATCATTAAAATTTTTCCATAAAATTCTGTTGGCCAATTTTCTTTCAGAGTTGTTAGTTTCCCCACTTAACTAATAGAGGTAAACTAAAGTTTTTCAAGTGCTTCTTTTATTCAGTCATATTCTTCCCCCCATTTTATGGTTGGACTATTTCAGTTCTTGATTTTCTGGGTTTAGTCATCTCATTTGCTTATTCAGTTGGAACAACTTGGATTTCATGTTTCCACTTAAAACATTTTTGAAATATAAAATTAACAATAAAACTTGATCATAAAAAATTTAAAGAAATACTTTGTCACAGATAAAACTAAAAAAACATGTGTCATGAATATAAGTAAGTTTATCAGAATTTCGTTTTTACTGTTTATCAATAGTACAGGGACAGAAGATAAATTCTACCTCCTAAAAAAGAGCCGTCGTGGTTCACCAGCCTGTTTGTAGGTTGGCAAAGCTCATAAGAAGACCCTGATGCTGGGAAAGATTGAAGGCAAAAGGAGAAGGCGGTGACAGATTTGAGGTGCTTGGATGGCATCCCCAACTCAATGAGGAAACTCCAGGAAACAGTGAAGGAGCGGGAAGCCTGGCCTGCTGCAGTCCTTGGGGTTGCAGAGAGACAGACAGGACTTGGCAGCAGAAAACAGCACAGAGGCCATGAGGTTCAGTTCAGTTCAGTTCAGTTCAGTTCAGACATCAGCTGTGTCCGACTCTCTGCGACCCCATGGACTGCAGCACGCCAGCTTTCCCTGTCCATCACCAGCTCCCGAAGCTTGCTCACACGCAGGTCCATTGAGTCAGTGATGCCATCCAACCATCTCATCCTCTGTCGTCCCCTTCTCCTCCTGCCTTCAAAGGCCATGAGGTTAGTTTCTCCAAAGAAGTCATTGAGAGCTTGAGTTTGAAAGGTCTTCCCATTCCTTGGCATTTTGACGAGATGTTTAGTAAATCCCAGACATGATGTCAAACCACAGAAAGACCTAAATTCTTCTGTTCTTGGATAATGTATTAATTTTTATTTTTAGGGATTCTGATGTATTTTCACATTTATATAGTGGGATTTCTTTTCCCTTTCACTTCAGTGCTTTACAAATGTTACAGCGTTAGATTATTAAGTGCAACAGATACAAGAATAAGGATTATCAGATCAGACTTGGTGGAAAGTCAAGCAGTTAGCATAAAGAATACCTTCATTTCTTAACCCTTTATCCCTCACAGCATTTCTAAATTAATTATTTTTATAAGAGAATCCCCCACCTCCCGCCCACGTCCCAGATCACAGAACCAGAGAAACACCTAGTACTATTGATATATTTTTGGTCTGGAGAAGTCTGTTCAGGGTTTAGCCCCTAGCCCAGCTCAACTGTAGGCTGTATTCTCTTGTAAGCAGGAAAGTTTTTTTCTTGTCACTTTGGATAAAATCAAAGATTATTAAAAAAATTTCCCTATGATTTTAAAGCCAGATTCCTTTAAAGACACAGTGTACTTATTCCTCACATATCTGTCCTAAGCAGACAGGCTTAAAATTGCAGGAGTAAACTTATAAAAGCTAAAGAATCGTCAACATCATTAAGGAATTTCAAATCATAACCACGGTGAGATACCATTTCACTCCCACTATAACAGCAAAAAAGAAAAAAAAAAAAAAGCATTCTAATTCAGTCCAGTAGTTAAAACTCCATTCTGCCAACGCAGAGTATGTGTATTTCATCCTTGTTTGGGGAAATAAAATGCCACACTCCTCAAGGTGCGACCTAAAAAACAAACCCCAAACCCCACAATAACCAGTTGGTGAAAAAGCAGATAATTTGGAAGTCTCATACATTGCCGATGGGAATGTAAAATAGGACAGCCATTTTGGAGAACAGTTTCGCGTGAAGGTCTCTTAAAAAGTTAAACATGAATTTACCATGTGACCCAGAAGTTCCACTCTCAGTTATATCCACCCAAGAGAAATGAAAACATAGGTTCACACAAACACTTTCACATGACTGTCCTTAGCAGCATGATTTGTAATAATCTCAAATTGGAAGCAACTAGCATGTCCATCAGCTGGTGAACGGATAGATCGACTGTGGCACGTCCAAGCCATAGAACACAGTTTGGCAATAAAAAGAACCAAATGGGGATACATACTAAGGCATGAGTGAACCTCAGAAATATCTTGCGCAGTAAAATAAGCCATACTCAAGAGATCTCCTATTCTAGGTTTTAATTTATAGTAAATAGAGAGAAGAGACAAAATTGATGAATGCAGAGAGCAGATTAGTAGTTTCCAGAATGAAGAGGAACTGGAGGAAGGAGGAAGAAATCGGGGACCTCACTAGTGGTCCAGTGCTTAAGACTCCGCCCTTCCACTGCTGGGGGCATGTGTTCAGCCTGGTCAGGGAACTAAGATCCCACTTGCTGTGCAGTCCGGCCAAGTAAATTAGATTAAATTAAGATTTTAAAAAAAGAAGAAGAAATGGAGACTGGCAGTAAACACACAACTGATTCATGGTTAAGAGATGCATAACTTGGTAAATTTACTGAAAATAATCAATGACTCGTGCACTTGAAAAGAGTGAATTATGTGGTATGCAAATATGTCTCAATAAAATCATTTTTTTAAAAGCTAAGAGGGTTGATGTCAACATCCATGAATATTTAATCTTGTAATATTCTTGTTAGATCCTCATACATCACCAATAAATAGGACTTGAATTATCTCGAGTGATAAATAAAAAACATGATAGTATTAGAAATAGTGAACTAATATTCAAGCTTCAATAATTCATTCTCCTTCCTTCTTTAAAACAGCAAGTCATTTGCAATCTGAGTAAATCTATGCATGTGGTCCGTAAAATTCAGAAGCAGAATAAACTAAATGCTGAGTGATATATCCTCTCCACTCCCTTCTCTGGGGAAAAAAAAAAAAAAACACCTAACATTTGAAAAATGTCTATGAATCATTAAGGAAAAACAAATTTTCTTCGTCGTATTAAGTTCTCTGCTTACCAGACTCCTCTGCCAAAAGATTCTATTTTCACAACCCATAATACATTTGTTTACTATGGTTTACAGAAATATGATTTTCCTATTAATAAAAACCTATCTTCCACAATAGAATTACCAATTAGTTTAACATATCTCTTTAACAGCTAAATTCCTTCAGATATTCATCGATCAAGAATCTTGTTTCTCTCTGTCCAGTTGCAGCAATATAAATATCATTTTGTGGAGATGTCAAATTTTTCTTTTTTCTGGCAAAACAAGAAAGCATAAGACAGATGGGTTAAGAAGAAAATCAGACACAGTATCAGCTGCCAAAAGGAAGAAAAAAAAATAAAAGAAAATAAAGACAACATCTCGTCCATCAAGTAGCTCAGATCGAGTCTCTCTTTTCTCGAGTGGTAACAGCTCCAGACCAGTGCTCACCCGGAAAAGAAAGAAGCAAAGCCACCGGAAGCGTTTCCGTGTGGTTTCCCCTGTAATGTCTGGAATAGACGCACCTGCCATTTCACTAGGAGGATTACCTGGGGTGGGGGAATATATATATACACAGCGATAGGAAAGGCCACAAAGGAAACACAAAGGAAAAAGCAGAAAATTGAACAAGAGCACGCCACCTGTATTACACGGGGATGAACGGTCACCATGCTTTTTTGGGTACCGCTGATGAACATGCTCAGGAAAAATATCTACCCCAAATAATATAAAAGGAGTCAAACGACAGATAATCTCCACCTGAGGAGCTTCCGGACAGCTGACGTAGCTGCTCTCGGTTGAAAATGGGCCCTAATGGGTATTCTGCCTTCATTTTTCTCAAACAGGAGTTTGCCCACCAGATGCGGTGAAGTCGGGTTTGTGTACTCTCTCTAATGGCCTTTTTTTTTTAACAGCCAGGAAGACCTTGTTTTTCAGGCCTCAGGACACTGTTGATAGGGTGAAGGAGGTTACAACTGTGACTAGATCCGCCAGACCTGGGGCCATCCATCACCCGTTCACAACAGTATCCCGGCTGGAAGGGAGAAATTTTAAAATATTTTATCATGGCTCTGAATCACATTTGTTTATTTATTTATTTATTCATTCATTTATTTAACATTTTGCACTCTCAGACTCTAGGAAAAGCCTGGGTTTTGAAGGTGTTAAGAATGTTTCTTAATGGACCAGATTCTTTGCCGATGCCTCATAGAAAGTGTTTAAGTCTAAGAGTGGGTTGCAGCATATTTGGATTAGAACCAGGCTGAGTTCTGGTATCAAATATGTTTCCAACTAGCTGAGTATGTAGGAAAATCACTCAATTTTCATAAGGCCCAGATGTCTCGTCTCATAGGTGATAATAATTTCTGGCAAACTGGCTTTACATCATTTTGCAAGCATCGAATAAAATGATAAATGTAAGAGTATCTCAGAGAAAAAGCATTTCCCTAAGTTAAGGCATTCTTCTTATGAGAAAATGAGAATGTCTTCTCTTTAACCTCTTGGTTTGCTTGGAGATGAAAGCCGGGGTCACTGCTCTAGGAAATGATCAGTTTCTGGTTTGCGTTTCTGAGGTTATAAGGGGGATAAAGGGCTGGTCCTCAGCTGTGACAAGCACAAAGCCCTGTGCCCGGCCCGGTGCTTGGGGGGCCTCATTAATCAAGCTCCATTGCGCTCTAAGTTATGTAAACAGTGCAAAAGCATAAAGCACAGCCCTTTGCGAGGGACACCTTTCCACCTAGCTCCAGGAAGCCTTTGAGAGTTCCTCGGATGGCTGGCTTGCCTTTCAGTGTTAGGTAACCCTGCCTGGTGGGTGACTCTGCACCCCAC
Organism: Madoqua kirkii; assembly: GCA_006408675.1. NCBI lineage: Eukaryota > Metazoa > Chordata > Mammalia > Artiodactyla > Bovidae > Madoqua > Madoqua kirkii. Next base: position 13,619 of record SJYC01122867.1, read on the forward strand.
CGGGCAGGAGGAAGGGGATACGGATTCAAACAGTATAGGCAGGGCTAGGGCCCATCACATCACCATCGGGAACAGTAGGGGGCTTTCCTTTCTCGGGACAAGTCAAATCATTTACGCGGATCCCATACTATTCCACATTATTATTGCCTTTGAAAACTCATGGCACAAAGTTACATTTAGAAAAAGAATACTGACCATCCTTCTTACGGATACTTTGGGTAAGATTAAAAGGCCATTTCTTACAGATTTATATAGTCTATTGAGAAAGTATTTTCTTCAGATAAATGAGTGACTATGAAACAATATAGAAACTCAGGTCAGCTTTGGGACTATGAATCAGAGAACACTGAGGTATGTTCCGAGACTCATCCACTCAAAGTTCCTTATTATATTTTGGTTACACTTAACTTCCAAAGTCTATAAAATCCTCTTTTTTTCTAAAGATTTTATGATTTCTTTATTAATTAATATTTTATTAATAATTTCCTTCACAGAAATGTTTTAAAGCATATCTATCCATTGGAATGTAGTTCTTTTTAGCTGTGAAAGAAAAAACCAAACAGAATTAATGCAAACAAGATCATTTAAATCGTTCTTTGTGTGAAACTGTTGCAGAAACATTGGTGTTATTTAGATGCTAAGTTGCATCTAACTGATTTGCAACCCCGTGGACCGCAGCCCACCAGCTCCTCTGTCCATGGGATTCCCCAGGTTGACAATTCCTTTTCCAGGGGATCTTCTGTACCCAGAGAGTGGACATACATATCCTGGATTGGCAGGTGCGTTCTTTACCACTGATTCACCACGGAAACCCACAGATATACGTAGAAATGCATATTTTAATACTATAAACTTTAGAATTTCATTGAAGAAGAATTCATTTGAAGTCCCAGTTTCCAACTTGTTTTGGAGATCCAAATACAGGAAATGAATAAAAACACTCAGTTCTGGCTCATTTTCTTGTTTCATGCCCACTATTCATTCATATCCCAGGATGAGCCATGACTACAGTGGTTGGACACAGGTTTAATGAGGCAAATGCTGGAGTCTACATAATAAGCAAGGTATTATCCCTCACTATAGGTAACATGGAAATCTTTATGAGCCTTACATTAGGGTGACATTTTGCACAAGAAAAGAGCATTTGGCTGGTCTAAGATCAACCTTTCATGCAAAGATGGACTTGATAAAGGACAGAAATGGTATGCACCTAACAGAAGCAGAAGCTGTTAAGAAGAGGTAGCAAGAATACACAGAAGAACTGTATAAAAAAGATCTTCATGACCCAGATAATCACGATGGTATGATCACTCACCTAGAGCCAGACATCCTGGAACGTGAAGTCAAGTGGGCCTTAGAAAGCATCACTGCGAACAAAGCTCATGGAGGTGATAGAATTCCAATTGAGCTATTTCAAATCCTGAAAGATGATGCTGTGAAAGTGCTGCACTCAATATGCCAGCAAACTTGGAAAACTCAGCAGTGGCCACAGGTCTGGAAAAGGTCAGTTTTCATTCCAATCCCAAAGAAAGGCAGTGCCAAAGAATGCTCAAACTACTGCACAATTGCACTCATCTCACACGCTAATGAAGTAATGCTCAAAATTCTCCAAGCCAGGCTTTAGCAATACGTGAACCGTGAACTCCCTGATGTTTCAGCTGGTTTTAGAAAAGGCAGAGGAGCCAGAGATCAAGTTGCCAACATCTGCTGGATCATAGAAAAAGCAAGAGAGTTCCACAAAAACATCTATTTCTGCTTTATTGACTTTGCCAAAACCTTTGACTGTGTGGATCACAATAAACTGTGGAAAATTCTGAAAAAGATGGAAATACCAGACCACCTGACTTGCCTCTTGAGAAAACTATATGCAGGTCAGGAAGCAACAGTTAGAACTGGACATGGAACAACAGACTGGTTCCAAATAGGAAAAGGAGTACATCAAGGCTGTATATTGTCACCCTACTTATTTAACTTATATGCAGAGTACATCATGAGAAACGCTGGACTGGAAGAAACACAAGCTGGAATCAAGATTGCTGGGAGAAATGTCACTCACCTCAGATACACAGATGACACCACCCTTATGGCAAAAAGTGAAGAGGAACTAAAAAGTCTCTTGATGAAAGTGAAAGTTGAGAGTGAAAATGTTAGCTTAAAGCTCAACATTCAAAAAATGAAGATCATGGCATCTGGTCCCATCACTTCATGGGAAATAGATGGGGAAACAGTGGAAACAGTATCAGATTTTGTTTTCTGGGCTCCAAAATCACTGCAGATTGTGACTGCAGCCATGAAATTAAAAGACGCTTACTCCTTGGTTGAAAACTTATGACCAACCTAGACAGCATATTCAAAAACAGAGACATTACTTTGCCAACTAAGGTCCATCTAGTCAAGGCCATGGTTTTTCCTGTGGTCATGTCTGGATGTGAGAGTTGGACTGTGAAGAAGGCTGAGCACTGAAGAATTGATGCTTTTGAACTGTGGTGTTGGAGAAGACTCTTGAAAGTCCCTTGGACTGCAAGGAGATCCAACCAGTCCATTCTGAAGGAGATCAGCCCTGGGATTTCTTTGGAAGGAATGATGCTAAAGCTGAAACTCAAGTACTTTGGCCACCTCATGCAAAGTGTTGACTCTTTGGAAAAGACTCTTGGGAGGGATTGGGGGCAGGAGGAGAAGGGGACGACAGAGGATGAGATGGCTGGATAGTATCACAGACTTAATGGACACGAGTCTGAGTGAACTCCGGGTGTTGGTGATGGACTGGGAGGCCTGGCTGCGATTCATGGGGTCACAAAGAGTCGGGCACGATTGAGTGACTGAACCAAACTGAACTGAAGTTAGAATCATTAATAGCAAGATAAATGGATGTGATAATGTCAATATGCTTAGGATAATGGAACTATGGAGTTTTCTCTTGGTCCTTGTATATTATAACCCAGTAAATATGTTGAGTTATTCCATTATATTTTCTCATAGAATATTACCTGTGCAAATGCAGCTAATTTCTCAACAAAAAGTCTATGTTCTTTCCATCACTCTTGGACTTTTTCTACATTGCTCTCAATTTGATTGTTCTCTTTGACTTTTACAAGCTTCCTGTCATAGATTTTTTTTGTAAGTATCTGCAAGTCCTTGTTTTATTGCTTAGGTTATTAAATACTTCTGAAGCCCTACTGTGTGCCAGGCACTTCACTTGATCCTGGCAACAGTGGCGAGAAGTAGATTATTGTAGAGGATTCAGACAAGTCAGTGGAATTACAGTGCAATTGTGTTCAGTACTAGCCAGGGGAAATGTGCTGTTCTGTGTAAGAGCACAGACTAAGTAAGAACCTAACTCAGTCCTTTGGAGTCAATCATGCTTTCTGATAGGGTATGAAATATGACAGAAACGTGAAGTGCTTACTGTGCTTGGCATATCTATTGTCAAGGAGAGGAAAAACAGAAGAGACAGAATTTAATAACAGGGCTTTCAACTTGTGTTTAAAAAGTTGAGTTATATACTGAAAGAAACAGGAAGTCACTGAAGGTTTTTAAATAAATCATAAAATCCCATTTGTGCCTTTGCTATTCAACCCTGCCATAGACAGCATGTCAACAAATGAATATGTGTGTTTCAATAAAGCTTTATTTGCAAAACAAGGAAGCTGGCAGGAATTGACCCACAGGCCACAGTTTGTAGAACTAGAGTGCCCCTGCTGAGGCAAAACTACAAGAGTTTGCTCACTGGCTAGAAATAAGGGCTAGGAGGATAACAAGATATTGGCTCAGTCAGTGTATCCGAGAGAACTACCAGCGGGGAACACTAAAAGTGGGCAAAGGCATATGAAATTACGTGCCATGCAGGGTACCGTAGAAGAGGCAGTGACGCAGTAGAAGTGATTACAATTTGGAAGATTTCATTCAATGGCCGTACAAACATGAGTTAAACTAAGCACTGTAAAATCAGCGTGTAAGCTAGTAACTCTATATTTGTAAAAAAAACTGTGATGCAAGTTTATACCTGTAAAATGAATAATCATTTTTAAACATAGGAGTTAGGAAAACAGCATTTGAACACCAATGAGTTCTAAGAATAATAGGTGCTAGATACTGGCAAAGTATTATGACACAGAAACATGCAATATTTTGAAAAGCTTAACAAAGAGTTACACATAAGCTGCCGAGAGGGGAATAAATATGGAAACAGTTAAAGAAAGGATGTGACTCACAGGAAGAGAGCCAACCTGAAAATTCAAAGAAAACGTAGGGAGGAGACCAAGGAGAAACCCAGAGTGAGATGAAATAACTGTTTGGAGAGCAGATGGTGCAATATCTCATTCTTAAGAGATAATACCAGTGAAGAGTCTGCCTTTTCTCCTTAAAAAGTTACATTACTTATATTTTGTATTCCACTTCTTTCCTTTTGGAAGTGATTTCCTCGGTAATTCATCTTTCTTCAAGATTGGAATGTTATCAGTATCCCATCTAATGTCACCGTTGTTACCTTAAAGACTTAAGACATTTTTCATGCCATTATATTTTTCTTACCCACTCCATCGCCATTTTTGATTCCATCCTATATGTTCTGCAGATGAGCATGAAGTCAGTGAGGTTGCACTATAATGTGAAGTTAAGATATTTTGGCAACTCCTAATTGCTGGTTCTATTACAATTTGGAAGATTTCATTCAATGGCCGTACAAACATGAGTTAAACTAAGCACTGTAAAATCAGCGTGTAAGCTAGTAACTCTATATTTGTAAAAAAAACTGTGATGCAAGTTTATACCTGTAAAATGAATAATCATTTTTAAACATAGGAGTTAGGAAAACAGCATTTGAACACCAATGAGTTCTAAGAATAATAGGTGCTAGATACTGGCAAAGTATTATGACACAGAAACATGCAATATTTTGAAAAGCTTAACAAAGAGTTACACATAAGCTGCCGAGAGGGGAATAAATATGGAAACAGTTAAAGAAAGGATGTGACTCACAGGAAGAGAGCCAACCTGAAAATTCAAAGAAAACGTAGGGAGGAGACCAAGGAGAAACCCAGAGTGAGATGAAATAACTGTTTGGAGAGCAGATGGTGCAATATCTCATTCTTAAGAGATAATACCAGTGAAGAGTCTGCCTTTTCTCCTTAAAAAGTTACATTACTTATATTTTGTATTCCACTTCTTTCCTTTTGGAAGTGATTTCCTTGGTAATTCATCTTTCTTCAAGATTGGAATGTTATCAGTATCCCATCTAATGTCACCATTGTTACCTTAAAGACTTAAGACATTTTTCATGCCATTATATTTTTCTTACCCACTCCATCGCCATTTTTGATTCCATCCTATATGTTCTGCAGATGAGCATGAAGTCAGTGAGGTTGCACTATAATGTGAAGTTAAGATATTTTGGCAACTCCTAATTGCTGGTTCTGCAAGACATTTGGGAGATATTATATATCATGAGTAAAAGAAATCCCCTCACTCCTTCTTTTTGGCATGCTCCTCTCGGGCAATCACAGACCATCAATGCAAGAAGATGTAGCTTTTAAACTCTTGGCAAATATAACTGGGAACATCAACCTTTCATTGGTTTTAGCATCCAAAATCCAGATATCCAGCCTAGACTCCTCCCCAGTCCCCATTCTTTGGAAACTGGGATGTCAATGTCTTCAATGTCTAGAGACTTTTGGCATGGAAACCACCACCAAGCAATGAAACATTTCCTTTACATGTATGTTGAGCCACGTCAGTGTGCTTTAGATCTTGAGAACCCCTCCCAGAACTGTCTAAATGCCACCATTTTAAAGGAAAGCATTGATACACATGTCAAAAGCCAGTGACGGCAGGGTTGATGCCATCCCAAGTTCTTAATTCCAGCATGAAAAGCCCTGACTATATCCAGATGTCTGTAGATAAGGTTTCATTTAACTTGTCGAGAAAAAGAACCTGGAGGATTAGAATTGAAAGTTGCTTATTCAGAGCCTGTGTACAAGATCTAAGAAGCACATTGACATGGCTCAACGTACACGGAAAGGAAGTGTTTCATCGGCATCTCTCTCTCCCTTATTTACAGGCAATGAGCAACTCTTGCAATTTTACTTCAGCAGAGGCTCTCTAGTTCTGCAAACTGTGGCCTGTGGGTCAACTTCTGCCGCTGCCTTGTTTTGTAAATAAAACTTTATTGAAACACACATGTTCATTTGTTTACTCATTTTCTATGGCTCAATTGAATAGCAAAGGCACAAATTGGATCTCATGACTTATTTGAAAACCTTCAGTGTACACATGTATACATGTATACACACACACATATATATGTTCCAAAAAGCAGACCCTAAGTCTTACCTTTTCAAAAACTTTTATCAACTTCTAAAAATACTTTGGCCACCTGATGTGAGGAAATGACTCATTTGAAGAGACCCTGATGCTGGGAAAGATTGAAGGCAGGACTAGAAGGGGATGACAGAGGATGAGATGGTTGGATGGCATCACCAACTCAGTGGACATGAGTTTGGGTCAACTCCAGGAGCTGGTGATGAACAAGGAGTCCTGCCGTGCTGTGGTTCATGGGGTCACAAAGAGTTGGACACAAATGAGTGACTGAACTGAACTGAACTGAAAGATCCTCCTAGTTATGTTGTCTGTCATGTGGAAATAAGTACAGCAGTCTCATAATTCATTCTTGAGCTTTTCTCTTTAAAGATGTGGTTCATCTTAATAAAATAAAGAATAGGGGTTTTTTGTCTTGTTGCTGTTTTGTTTATTAAAGGAAGAAAAAGTGCTAGCTTTCTACCAAGTACATTGTTAGGATGAGAGTGGATCTATCCTTAATGGTGCTTCATTGTATTCAAAGTGTAAAGAATATTTCAGTTCTATCACATCTAAAATATAGTTATAAAGACTATCACATACACTGAGTTTAAAATTTCTAAAGATTCATCTATAGCATTGTTTCATTGTCTTAAGTTACACTAAAATATCCATTACTCTGACTAAGTAATGAAGGTTAATATGGCTTAATCCTAATTTAATTTTCTCACAGCTAAGTGTCTGCAGAGAGCAGGCAAATTACCATATTTCTTTATTAGGTTCATTAAAACCACTGAAAGGTGATATTTACAATTAGTTGTAAAAACTTATTACCTTTGGCTGCAACAAATCCACAGTAGGTGACCAAGACTGTAACTCTTCAAAAGTTCATAGCCACAGTACATGGAATACATTTTAGAAAATTCAAAATGTAAAAATCAATGCTTAATTTTTTTTAAGTCCTATCTCAGGAAGTTATGACCAAAGGCACTGGATAATGTTCAGAGATTCACTACTTAAAATATGCTTGTTAATTGATAGTACAATAGGTTGGAATTTTTAATGCAGCAAAAATCACCTCATTCATGTCAGCTTTGCTAATTATACCAATCTATAAATGAAAATGCATAGCAATCACTAGACCCATTGCTCAGAAGCCATCAGAAAGCATGTCTGCAGGTTTGCCTCAGACCTTGCATCTTCTTAAACATAGGGCTTATGCCCTCAGTGATATCTATGAGGTCTCCAAAAACAAGAGTGGAGTTTTTCAGTCTTCTTCCTTTTTGCATCTCTCACATGTGGCACCCCTATTACTATTGAAAATGATTGAGATTCTTATAAAGCAATCACTTAACCTCAGCAAATAGTAATTGAGAATTTACTCCACAGGAACCAGACATCTGTGATTGACATTGGGGATGCAAAGTTGAATAGGAGGCTCTCCCAGCTGTGACGCTTCAGGGTTTGAAACTGGAAGAGACAACGTTAAGATGCTTTAGTTGACAAGAATCTTGTGCAAGGATCAGATAAAGCCCATCATTGGACGTCCAAATTCAAATTATCAGTTTGCTTCTGTTCCACATATAATCTTTTTAAAAACAGGTATCTCCTAAATTCATTAGCTATCTAATGCTTGTGAAAATACACGTTATTCTTGTAGAACTTTTCTGTTGATTCCACAACAAAATATGGTTTTAAAATACAGCATTCCTGTGCTTTGTGCTTCACTGTGAGTTTACATGACAAACCTTTCAGTTACCAATGGAAGCTGCAAAGAACTCATTTCCCAGTAATTTAATAAATCTCAAAACCTTTAGGGTTCAGCAAGGGTAATAGGCAGGGAGAGAGGAGATGGCTGACTGTGTCTGACATGGGTAAATCTTCCTCTTGGATTTTCCCACTTTTAACTACTGCTGCCAGTTTACTTCCTAAAACCCACTGATCCCCTCATCTGTAAACTCTGACCTTTTACCTTAATGTCTCCATGCAAACCAAAGTCCCTCTTTTTGACTATCTACTGGTAAAACTGAATTAGTGTGGAAATTCTCAAATCTTTACTGAGTATTAATAGAGAACTGGAGTGGGTTGCCATTTCCTTCTCTGTAATAGAGAACAAATAGGAACTGAATGTATAAAATAAAGGAAAATTTTAATATTTCCTTTGAAATATTAAAGGAGAGAAATATTAATGTTCCCTTGATAAGGCAGAAGTATTTGTGTCTACAGTAGCTAGCTTCCTGTAGCATCTGATACCCTTATCTTTGGAGAAGGAAATGGCAACCCACTCCAGTATTCTTGCCTGGAAGATCCCATGGATGGCAGAGCCTGGTAGTCCACGGGGTCGCAAAGAGTCAGACGCGACTGACTGACTTCACTTTCACTTCACTTTCAGCCTTATCTTACTCAACTAGTTAATTAGCTCTAGAAACTCTTGTGGGTAGTGATCTCAACGGGGAGGAAGGTCGAGAGGGAGAAGAGAGTGGGTGGAGTTTCTAGACATTCCTTAGACAGTTTGACTTTTACGTATTCTGTTTATTTACATTTCTAGGTGAGGTTTCCTTTGGAGAAGATTTTCACAAGCTAAAATTTTTTTAACCCATGACACAAATCATGTTGAGTTAACTACTTTCTGATTCACATGTGACAAACACAACATGAGGACTGCTGATTATGTCCTTCCTTTTAGAAGTTCTCACTACATTCATTCTATCCTCACTGATTCCCCGTGAGCCTCAGAATCCCGCTTAAGCCCATGTTTCAGACAGCTACGGTCATTGGGCAGTTTCCACACATCTTGTTGCTGTTCAGTCACTCAGTTGTGTCCAGCTCTGCAACCCTATGGACTTCAACACACCAGGCTTTTTTGTCCTTCACTATCTCCCGGCGCTTGCTCAAACACATGTCCGTTGAGTTGGTGATGCCATCCAACCATCTCATCCTCTGTCGTCCCCTTCTCCTCCCACCTTCAATCTTTCCCAGCATCAGGGTCTTTTCCAATGAGTCAACTCTTCACACGTAGTGGCCAAAGTATTGGAGTTTCAACTTTAGTGTCAGTCCTTCCAAAGAACACCCAGGACTGATGTCTTCTAGAATTGACTGGTGGGATCTCCTTGCAGTCCTAGGGACTCTCAAGAGTCTTCTCCAACACTAGTTCAAAAACATCAATTCTTCGGTGCTCAGCGTTCTTTATAGTCCAAGTCTCATCCATACATGACCACTGGAAAAACCATAGCTTTGACTATATGGACCTTTGTTGGTAAAGTGATATCTCAGCACACTAGTTTAATCCAAAGCACTGTCATCCCTAATCTAGCCTTCTCTTAGAGTTCCCAACTTCCTAGCTCCAGGCCTATCTTGATGTGCAAGAATATGTTTATTCTGTGCTCAATGTCTTAAGCTGAAAGTCTTAACATTTAATTCTACTATTAGTATATAGATAATTAGGTGACTCTGCTGGCTTTAATTTTTGTGTGTGTGCTGATTTTGGTGGTGGTGGCTTAGTTGCTAAGTCGTGTCCATTTCTTGCAGCATGTTGACTATGCAGCCTGCTAGGTTCATCTGTCCACGGGATTTTTCAGGCAGAAACACTGGAGTGGGTTGCCATTTTCTTCTCCAGCGGATCTTCCCGACCTAGGGATTGAACTCAGGTTTCCTACATTTTAGGTGATTATCAGCTGAGACACCAGGGAAGCCCTTAGTACCTTACATTTCTATGAAGTGCTCGTTGGAATACGATTTCTGTCATATATGCCGTGAACAATATTCCTTAGGCAAATATACCTGGACATTTCTACATACTATAGCCCATTGTGAAGAGCAAAGATGTGTAATAGCTGAGAAAAGACTCTAAGGGCTATAGTAGAGAATCCTGTCTGATATGTTTTAACCAAGCATTTCCCAAAATTATTTAACCACAGAAAACTTTAAGCCAATGACACTTTTTAACAAACACTGAGAACACATTTTAGGAAATTCTCCAATTACTAGCCAGTTTCCTCACTCAAACTTCTACCTTCAAGACACCTGATTTTCTGCCCCAAAACTATCTTTCTAAAATCATACGTTTGATCATGTCATCTCTGAGTTCAAGAACCCTAAGTGGTTTTACTGTAGCTCTAAAATAAATTCAGACTCTTGACTCTTGAGTTCAAAACCTGTGGTTTCCTCTGAAATTTATTTTTGTCCGTGGTAGTGGCAAGGTGGAAAGTATGATTTTGCAAACACTGGGCATCTGCAGGATGAATCTGCCTTTCCTCGTCCGCAGTCTTCCTGGTTGTCATTCAGCAATCCCCAGCATTCTCATTCAGTTTGCATATTTCTGCTTTGGATTAATTCATTCCCTCAGGCAAGGGTAGCCTTTTTCTTTATCTCTGTCATCAAAAATACCTCTTTATTTATCTTTAAGCCAGTCATGTGGCATACAGCTTCTTAGTTCTCTCACCAGGGATTGAACCTGTGCTCCCTGGATAGGTACCACTGGACAACCAGGGAAGCCCCTCAAATTCTTTTTTAAAACATAGCTCAGAGATCACTATTGTGCTGCTGACATTTTGGACTGGATGACTATTTGTTCTGTGCATTGTACAATGTTTATCACCATCCCTGGCCTCTTACCTACTAGATACCAGTAGTACCCTTACCTTCCTCCCAGTCTTGGCATCAAAAACACCTCCTGGAGGGAAAATTACCTAAAGTTGGAACCGCTGTTCTAGATCACATGTTTGCCTTTCCCTGTTCTCCATCCCATGGCCACCAAGTAGCCTCTGAATTCAACCTAATTCAATTGCTCCTACTTGTCCCGTGGGGATTTGATTGTAGCTGACAGGAAAAAAAAAAAAATTTTTAAGAAGTAAATAAGACATTCAAGGCATGATATTATTTGGGAAATCTTATGAGCATTATTCTTTTCTAATTTTAGATTTATCAGTCAAACCTGAGAGCTGGCAGAATGGATTCTCCCATTCAAAGGTTACCCAGACCTTAGAAGCGTATTTCTCACATGTAGAATTTTGTTGTGCAGAAGTTGTCTTTTGTTTTCTGTTCTCACAAGTCTTCAGATTTGGTGAAGTGAATACAAAATTGAGCCATTAAGACTCGTTAACTCACTGATTTGTCTCCTTTCTGTTTCTCTTTCATTAATGGTACAGAGTGATTTGTCTCCAGTTTTATTATATTTTTTTATCCTTTAAGAAGAAAAAAAAACACCTCTCATCTTTTATTTCTTACAAAGAGCTGTCTTGTGACATGAAGACTCATCACAGTCATAATTGCATTTTGTTGTCTGCACTGAACTGTCGTCTGTAAGCATCTGAGCCTGGCATGCAGGCATCTTTCTGCATTTGCACCACAATTTCCTTTTTTTCCTTTTTTTTGAGTCACTTATCAATCTGAGATGATTCGTAAGTGAGTATAACCTACTTTTGGCACTCTCTGTCTTTAATTTTCCTGGGACCATAACAAGACTGTTTATAATTTTCTAGCGGTCCCCAAGCAAAATAATGGTGATGCTATTTGTAATTTTTCATAAAAATTGCTAAATGATATCAATTATCATTAACCTTGATGTTTGTCTACATTCTTCTTCTGCACTGGCAATTTCTATGCTTTATTCACAAATACCCAGCTCCCACTTTAGATGCGGAGGATGAATTTAAGATGTTCAAATGCATCCAAATGTTTGGTTTTTATCTGAAACTTATCTGAATAATCAGGATCCTTCCTGAATCATGAATCTCAAATATTGAGCTGGAAATTAGACAGTAACCTCTCTCACTTGACTTCCTGCTTTAAAAAAAAGTTGGCTAATTCAGGGGAAATTGGTACATGCAAAGGACTTGTGTAGCTTCCCAGGGGGCCCAGTGTAAAGGATCTGCCTGCCATTGCAGAAGATACAGGAGACAAGGGTTCGATCCCTGGGTGGGGAAGATCACCTGGAGGATGAAAGGACAACCACTGCAGTGTCTGGAGAATCCCATGGACGGAGGAGCCTGGTGGGCCACAGTATACGGAGGTGCAAATGTTTGGACAGGACTTAGTAGCTGAGCATTCACACATGGGAACTTCTGTATACTTCTGTACGTGGGCTGCTGGTATTCAATTAAAATAACAATAGAAAACATGTCACTTGGCTTTGTTTAACATTATGTATTTTGGACCCAGAAAGAATCTTAAGTTAAGGTCCATTAGAGAGTTTGCAATCCACAAATGGGAAAACATTGGTCAAGAGGCATTAAGCAGTTTGTAATTTTAAAATAAAGATTAAGATCAAGTATAAAAGAATAAAGCTTAAAAATGTTTTTTACTCCTCTAACTTGACTCTCCAAATTCAGGCTGACATTGGACATTTCTCACTGTCAAATCAGTGAGACTTGACAATAAGGCACTTTTCATTTGATTTTGCACCAGCAGAAACACAGACTTCCCAGGAGGATCAGTGGTAAAGAAAATGCCTGCCAATGCAGGAGATGCAAGAGGCGCAGGTTCGATCCCTGGCTCAGGAAGATCCCGTGGAATAGGAAATGGCAACCTGCTCCAGTATTCTTGCCTGGAACATTTCATGGACAGAAGAGCCTAGTAGGTTATAGTCAGTCCATGGGATTGCAAAGAATCGGACACGCCTCAGTCACTGAGCGTACACAAACACACACACACACACACACACACACACACACACGCATACATTCAGCAGATGTAGAGATGTAATTTTAATCTAAACACAAGATAATGGCAAAAAATTTGACATAGATGTCTGTTTATTATTTCCAGTATATTTAACCCACAGCATGCTTCCTTGACATTTTGATGTGTGTTTTCCTAGTTAAGTCTCCTAAATCATGACCTCAAATAATATTGTAAAGAATATATATACTTCTACAGGGAGAAGGCAATGGTACCCCACTCTAGCACTCTTGCCTGAAAAGTCCCATGGATGGAGGAGCCTGGGGGGCTGCAGTCCATGAGGTCCCTAAGAGTCAGACACGACTGAGCCACTTCACTTTCACTTTTCACTTTCATGCATTGGAGAAGGCAATGGCAACCCACTCCAGAGTTCTTGCCTGGAGAATCCCAGGGCCGGGGGAGCCTGGTGTCTATGGGGTCGCACAGAGTCGGACACGACTGAAGCGACTTAGCAGCAGCAGCAGACCTCTACAGACCTCTGGGAGGACCAAGGAGGCTGCAGCTCACAGGGTCTAGGCTCAGTTTATTTAGTTGAGTGTTAATAGGCTGCTTTCCAGACTGGCAGTTGTGGTTTCTGCACCTACCCATGCATCACTACACGTTATCAATACTTAATACACATATTATCAATACTTACTACATTTTGCAGTTTGAATGAATATAAAGTAACATTATTATTTATTATGATATTAATTTATCTGATGACTTCCTAATGAGTTTGGACCTCTCTGTTTAGAGTTAGTATTTGAACTTGCTCTGTTGAGAATTTCCTATTTTGGTACTTTTAAAACACTTAGATTTCTGTCTTTCATTAAAATGTGGAGTTCTTTATATATTAAAATAGCAATAGTGTGATTATTTTAGATATTTCACATACCTTTCTCCAGTCTCTTATCTGTCTGTTAACTTAAATGCTTACCTTGTCTTTTACTAGATACAAATTCTTAAGATGTTTTTCTCATCTTTGCTAAGTTGAGAAATACAAAGATATTCATGAGCATTTTCTTCTGATAACAATCACATTGTCTTGTTTTTTATCTTTATGGAGTGTGGTTTTGCATTTTGTGTAGGGTAAAAAACTGTATCTAGTTTTTTCCCCATGGAGGGAGACTATTTTCCAAACACCATTAAACAGCCTATTCTGTCCTCTTTGCTTTGAAACACCATCCTTATCACACATTTCACTGTATGACACAGGTTTTTTTTTTTCGTATAAAAAGGGCTATTTATAAGCTATACTTTCTGTTTCATTGACATTTTTGTCCCTACACTGTACTGTTTGTCTTATTATAACAAATAATATATCTTGATACTCTGTGAAGTAATTCAACCTAACTCAGGCTTGGCTCTCTTTTTTTTTTAAACTGACATAATTACATACAGACCATTATTATTATGTGTTAACATTAGAAGGCACTTTATCAATTTTCAATTGACCGAAGATTTTTACTGTTTCCTTTGAATTTGTAGAAAAATTTGGAAAGAATTGACATCATCATCTTGATATATTACCTCCCCTATATAAATAGTTTATCATTTTTTATTCCAAAATTTTCCCTATGATTCTGTATATTTCTCCTATGGTTTCTCCTATGATTCTGAAATTCCTCCTATGATTCTGATTTTGGTTAGTTGGTAGCTAAAATTTATGGTGCTGTTATAAAGAGCATTTATCTTCTAGCAGATTATTGCTAGGAATGTCTAGTTCTTGACGGGTAAGCAGGGCATTTAGAGCAGCAGCAGTGTCCTTTCGAGTCAGTGGGACAAATCTTAGTGAAAATCCACAGCCCGCAAAGATGAGAGGATGTACAGGGAAACAGAACAAATTTCATTTGTCTAGAGCCAGAGGTTCCAGGAGAGAACCAGAAGAAGATAATAAGATGAAAGAAAGGGGAGAGTAAAATTAAAGCAAGAGGTAGAAGGACATCAATGGCTTATTCACGACTTTCGTTTTCAGGGGTCTGGTTGAAAGCAAGAGCTCTCAGCCCAAACTGCTCACAGCCTGACTCCATCACTTATTAGCTGGGGACACTTGGCCTCTCTGTGCTTTAGTCTCTTCATTGGTGAATGGGGATTATGACGGTGCTGACCTCATTAGAGTTTAGTGAAGATTAAATCAGTTAAGACATGGAGCATCTGGTGTGGAATAAGCATTCAATAAACGTTTAACTTTTATGGTAGTTGTTGCTGTTTTTATTAAGAAATATGAGATCATTAAAGAGTTTGATGTGATTTTCCCAATGTCAGAAAGCAGGTCAGCAACATAGTGAAGAGCACATTTAGGTTTCCTGATTCTAAGCATAAGATTAGACTTTTAGTCTTGTTGTGGAAACAAATAAATGTCTTAAAAACATCTTTGAAAAAATGGCCATTTATTGTAATGTACAGTGCCCTTAATCAATGAACTGGCATAGTAAGCTCAAATGCTGTCTTCATACATTTTAAAACACAAATGGTATTTTTGTACCTAAACAGGAAGGATTCATTAAATGCCATAAAACCAATGTAAAACTTTCATGTTCTGACAAGTAATGTTGCAGGTATATTTTTAAAGTTTATTTGAATATGCCACTATATATTTTGTTATAAAAAATAAATTTTAATAAGATATTCACTTTAAACCTTGGGAATATTTCAATGGCAAGTTAAGCAGTTGATGGTCTCTTGGAAACTGAGAAGGGAGCAATAAAAAAAGATTTAAAGTTACTGATCTCTAACGCAATTCGACTCTGTATGATTTCAATACCTTTATTTAGACCATGGAATTTTTGCAGCTTGTTTTAAGTCCCTGAATATGTTCCAGTGTCTCCCGGTTTATAGTCTACGGGAACTTGAATTTGTACCCAGATGTTGTGTGACAATTGTATAAATCAGAATTATGTTGAATTGGTTCATAGGGCTTTTCAGATCTATTGTATCTTTCTACTTTTCTATCTATTCATTCTATTACTTTTTGAGAGTTTGATATTGAAATTTTAACTAAAAATCTTAATTTATCTACTTAAAAATTTAATTGCACTATATAGTGGAATTATATATAACTTTGTTCTGTATTTTCCCATTCTCTTATAAATGTGTTATACTTTCATAATTTAAAAAATAATTTTTAAAAAAAAGTTCAAAGTGATGCTAATTCAGTCTTAACCCATGGCCATATGATTAACACTAAACAATATTGGAGACCTTTATAGAAGGCGGCATATCAAGAAAAATTGGCCAGCATCGACTAACTATGGGACAGTCTTTTGCTTCTTTTTATGATTAAAAAAATGCTATTTTTAGCTTTTCTAATAAGTACTGTAAACACAGATAGGATTAACTTATATTTTACCATCATAATATCACATATTCGCTTACATATGAATTACCTTACATAATTCATCAAGGTGTCAATAATGAGGGAATTTCTTTTGTTTTATAAGTCAGCATCACAATGTGTCCCATCCCAGCCCCTGTTCCCCTCTTTACTTCTTGCGGGTTACATCTGTCTTCAAGTTGGCTTGTAGATTACAGGCCTCTTAGAGATCAGGAAATAGGCCTTGCAAACACTGCATCTTCCAGAAGGCCTTGCACAGGATAGTTACATGGTAGACCCTCAATAAAAAAAGTAGTCTGGGTACTTTTCTGGTGGTCTAGTGGTTAAGACTCTGCACTCCCAATGCGAGGGGCTCAGGTTCAATCCCTGTTCAGGGAACTATAGAACACACGTGCTGTAACCAGAGTTTGCATGCTGCCCTAGAGTCCAGTGCAGCCAAATAAATAGATAAATATTTGACGTGTGCCAAAGAGGGTTGAAATGATTTGTATTCAGTGAGAAACGACTAATGTTTTTGATTGAAAGGCTTTAATTTAGCTCAAGATCCAGAGAGCACAGGAATCACAGAAAGTGTGTACAGAGTAGTTAGTGGCAATTGATTTGCTGATTTATGAAATTAGGCTTTGAGTTGTAGGCACTAGATGAGGCATCATCTCACTAGGTCTAACATTTATTTCCCTAGAAACCACGGAGGATAAATTCTACCAGTGCCTCTGTCTTTGCTTTCAGACCACTCACATTCCAACTACCCTACCCACACCCTCCCTTAGGCACACACAATATTAATCCTATTTTCTCTTTTGGTTGTTTCTCCTGAAACATTGATAAAATAAAGTGTTGAAAGCCTGAATGGCTTGCTTTGAACAGAACAGCAGAAATTCACACACAAAAGCTGCTCCCCCTGCATTCCCTCTGGGCCTAATTCTAGGACCTCTATTCTTTGGGTAATAACTCTAATTTAGTTAATAACCAAGATAGAAATAGAAAGAAGAAAAAAATTCAGATAAACCAACCCCCTCCCTAAAACCTATCTTTTAATGGATTTGAAGTCCAAGCACTGCTTTTTCATTCCATTCTTTTTCATATTCTGCTTCTTTGTCACTCTCAGCAGGAAATGTAAACCATGTGTATACAGAAATACATGTCAGTTTGGCCTTTAGATTCAACTTGTTTCTCTTGGCCTGAAACTTCTTTGAATTTTGATTCCAGGTAACACCGAATGTTCAGAATTTTCGAAGCAGCACACCATGCTGTTTCAAAGATGTATAGAATAAACACGATTTTAACAGTTTCAACTAGGACATTTATACCCAAGACTTGGGCATTTTAGTTTCTAGAGTTTTAACAATGATTTATTTCAAAACTCAAACCAACCAAAAAGAAAGAAAAATTGAAGAAATGAATATGTATCATTGATAAATGTCTGTTAGAAACAGAGAAAATAGACCCTTCGTCTGCCTTGGCTCTAGAATTTAGTAGCACTTGACATCTAGTTAATTAGTTATCAGGGGCGGAGTCCCACAGAGAAGCAATTCCCTTTTCTCCTGATTATGAATTGCATTTTGATGGTAAAATTGTGGGTTGTGTCCCTCTCTAGTGACAGCTTTCATGTGATTAATGTCTCTAGTATCATTTTTCCTTTGTCCCCTTCCCACAAAAGATGCCGTAAAATCAGCATCACCAATCAAAATGGAGCTTTCAGTCACTCTCCCCAAATCACGCTCCATCTTTCCTTGCAATGGTTGATCTTTAGCTTGGTGTATTTGAAAATTAAAAACAAAAGGAAAGACCAAAAAAAATGCTATACTATTACTTCCACTTTAGCTTAAGTTACGGCTGCGTAATTCTGAGCTCCACTAGGTTTTCAACAGATCAGATCACCTGAAGAGCATAGTTTCATTAATGTACTTGTTTTAAAAAAAAAAATCACTCAACAAAACACTGTTGTCTCTAACTGACCAAAACGAATCGGCCTTTAACTGGGGTTCTGTGCCTCATTGTTTGTCAACGGCCTCAGGCAGATCCACCTGATTAACAAACATTTGCTCAAAACACAAGAAATCAAAAACCCAAAGCATTTGCTCAAATGCACGAGTAAGATACATTTTTTACGTATTAAGATAAATATAATCTCATTGTGCACTTTAGCTGATAAATTTGTTAGACTAGCTTATTTGCATTGTTAAGATAACATCACTGACTCAGCGGACATGAGTTGGGCAAACTCTGGGGAACAGTAAAGGATAGGGAAGCCTGGCGTGTTGCAGTCTGTAGAGGCGCAGAGTCGGACAGAACTTAGTGACCGAACAACAATTAAAAGATTATTCAAGCCACCTAAAACAGTCACTTGTTTCTCCATCCGCTTCTGCTCCCTGTGGCTGTAGCTCATTCCCCTGGAGACTAGCTTCCTCTGCATTTGCGCACTGTTCTCTGTTCCCTCCTATTCTGCAGCCCTCCGTTGCCCTCTGGGTCATTCTCTGCCTTACCTCTCCCTGGCTGCTGTCTCCAAGCTTCTTAAAACCAGCTGCTGAGGGAGAAATTCTTTCTGGTTCACTTCACTTTGTAAAATAAAGCTGCCATGATGAGATTTTAGTTAATAAGATGGTGGATGTAGCCGCCCTTGAGTTGTGGCTCATTCTTGGTCTACATTTCATTAGGTCCAAGAGGCACATCCTGCTTATGCCGAATAAAATGTGGCTTCCTTCGCCAGTTCTTTAGAGCTGTGTGGGTAAGAGATGTCCCAGGTCACTTCAGTCGTGTCTCACTCTTTGTGACTCTGTGGACTGTATACCCCGCCAGGCTCCTCTGTCCATGGGATTCTCCAGACAAGAATGCTGGAGTGGGTTGCTATGCCCTCCTCCAGAGGAGCTTCTCAACCCAGGGATCGAACCTGTGGTTCTTACATTTCCTGCACTGGCAGGTGGGTTCTTTACCACTAGCGCCACCTGGGAAGTCCATGTCCCCTTAGAAGAATGGTCATATAAGAATGTGCTGCGAACTAAATATTTGTGTCCTCCTGCAAATGGAGAAGGCAATGGCACCCTACTCCAGTACTCTTGCCTGGAAAATCTCAGGGATGGAGGAGCCTGATAGGCTGCAGTCCATGGGGTCGTGAAGAGTCGGACACGACTGAGCGACTTCACTTTCACTTTTCACTTTCCTGCATTGGAGAAGGAAATGGCAACCCACTCCAATGTTCTTGCCTGGAGAATCCGAGAGGCAGGGGAGCCTGGTGGGCTGCCGTCTATGGGGTTGCACAGAGTTGGACACGACTGAAGTGACTCGGCAGCAGCAGTAGCAGCAGATTCATATGTTGTAGCCTGATTCCCAAGGTAAGGGCCTTTGGAGATGGGGGCTCTAGGAGATGCTAAAGGTGGGGCCGTCATGAATGGGATTAGTGATCTTCTGAGAAGGCATGCAAGAGAACTTGGATTGTTTCCTTTTCTCCACTTTCTGAATGTGATGATTAAATGGCCATCTGTAAGCTGGAAAGTGGGCCTCCCCGGACACTGGAAATTCAAGAGATTTGCTAATGGACAGGATTTGGGCTGTGGATAAAATATAATTGGCTTCAGCAGAAATTGAGTTTTTATTAATTGAGACAGAAAAACTGCAGGAGGCATACAGTAGTTGAGGAGTGGTGGTTTATTGGAAGCTCAGTTTGGGATATGTTAAATCCGCGTTGCCTGTTAAAACATTTAGGTGCAGGCATTTTACAGCCGGGGCTTCCCAGGCGGCACGAGTGGTAAACAGCCTGCCTGCCAATGCAGGAGATGCACGAGGTGAGGGTTTGATCCCTGGGTCAGGAAGATCCCTGGAGGAGGATTGGCAACCCACTCCAGTATTCTTGCCTGGAGGGTCCCATGGACAGAAAGCCTGGTGGGCAACAGATCATGGTATTGCAAAGAGTTGGGCACACTGAAGCCACACACTGAATTTGGACATCTTAGCACACACACAGGCACATCTTAGAGCAAGTTGGATAATTCAGTCTGGAGGTTAGGGAACAATTCCAGGCTGGTGCCATTAAGGGAAATCTAGAAATGAGGGTGGACATGGAGAGAGAAGTAGAGGGAAAGGAAAAACTTAAATATATATCAGTTCAGTTCAGTTCAGTCACTCAGTCG
>SJYC01122868.1:0-18039 GCA_006408675.1 Madoqua kirkii
AGTGTCTCCCGGTTTATAGTCTACGGGAACTTGAATTTGTACCCAGATGTTGTGTGACAATTGTATAAATCAGAATTATGTTGAATTGGTTCATAGGGCTTTTCAGATCTATTGTATCTTTCTACTTTTCTATCTATTCATTCTATTACTTTTTGAGAGTTTGATATTGAAATTTTAACTAAAAATCTTAATTTATCTACTTAAAAATTTAATTGCACTATATAGTGGAATTATATATAACTTTGTTCTGTATTTTCCCATTCTCTTATAAATGTGTTATACTTTCATAATTTAAAAAATAATTTTTAAAAAAAAGTTCAAAGTGATGCTAATTCAGTCTTAACCCATGGCCATATGATTAACACTAAACAATATTGGAGACCTTTATAGAAGGCGGCATATCAAGAAAAATTGGCCAGCATCGACTAACTATGGGACAGTCTTTTGCTTCTTTTTATGATTAAAAAAATGCTATTTTTAGCTTTTCTAATAAGTACTGTAAACACAGATAGGATTAACTTATATTTTACCATCATAATATCACATATTCGCTTACATATGAATTACCTTACATAATTCATCAAGGTGTCAATAATGAGGGAATTTCTTTTGTTTTATAAGTCAGCATCACAATGTGTCCCATCCCAGCCCCTGTTCCCCTCTTTACTTCTTGCGGGTTACATCTGTCTTCAAGTTGGCTTGTAGATTACAGGCCTCTTAGAGATCAGGAAATAGGCCTTGCAAACACTGCATCTTCCAGAAGGCCTTGCACAGGATAGTTACATGGTAGACCCTCAATAAAAAAAGTAGTCTGGGTAGTTTTCTGGTGGTCTAGTGGTTAAGACTCTGCACTCCCAATGCGAGGGGCTCAGGTTCAATCCCTGTTCAGGGAACTATAGAACACACGTGCTGTAACCAGAGTTTGCATGCTGCCCTAGAGTCCAGTGCAGCCAAATAAATAGATAAATATTTGACGTGTGCCAAAGAGGGTTGAAATGATTTGTATTCAGTGAGAAACGACTAATGTTTTTGATTGAAAGGCTTTAATTTAGCTCAAGATCCAGAGAGCACAGGAATCACAGAAAGTGTGTACAGAGTAGTTAGTGGCAATTGATTTGCTGATTTATGAAATTAGGCTTTGAGTTGTAGGCACTAGATGAGGCATCATCTCACTAGGTCTAACATTTATTTCCCTAGAAACCACGGAGGATAAATTCTACCAGTGCCTCTGTCTTTGCTTTCAGACCACTCACATTCCAACTACCCTACCCACACCCTCCCTTAGGCACACACAATATTAATCCTATTTTCTCTTTTGGTTGTTTCTCCTGAAACATTGATAAAATAAAGTGTTGAAAGCCTGAATGGCTTGCTTTGAACAGAACAGCAGAAATTCACACACAAAAGCTGCTCCCCCTGCATTCCCTCTGGGCCTAATTCTAGGACCTCTATTCTTTGGGTAATAACTCTAATTTAGTTAATAACCAAGATAGAAATAGAAAGAAGAAAAAAATTCAGATAAACCAACCCCCTCCCTAAAACCTATCTTTTAATGGATTTGAAGTCCAAGCACTGCTTTTTCATTCCATTCTTTTTCATATTCTGCTTCCTTTGTCACTCTCAGCAGGAAATGTAAACCATGTGTATACAGAAATACATGTCAGTTTGGCCTTTAGATTCAACTTGTTTCTCTTGGCCTGAAACTTCTTTGAATTTTGATTCCAGGTAACACCGAATGTTCAGAATTTTCGAAGCAGCACACCATGCTGTTTCAAAGATGTATAGAATAAACACGATTTTAACAGTTTCAACTAGGACATTTATACCCAAGACTTGGGCATTTTAGTTTCTAGAGTTTTAACAATGATTTATTTCAAAACTCAAACCAACCAAAAAGAAAGAAAAATTGAAGAAATGAATATGTATCATTGATAAATGTCTGTTAGAAACAGAGAAAATAGACCCTTCGTCTGCCTTGGCTCTAGAATTTAGTAGCACTTGACATCTAGTTAATTAGTTATCAGGGGCGGAGTCCCACAGAGAAGCAATTCCCTTTTCTCCTGATTATGAATTGCATTTTGATGGTAAAATTGTGGGTTGTGTCCCTCTCTAGTGACAGCTTTCATGTGATTAATGTCTCTAGTATCATTTTTCCTTTGTCCCCTTCCCACAAAAGATGCCGTAAAATCAGCATCACCAATCAAAATGGAGCTTTCAGTCACTCTCCCCAAATCACGCTCCATCTTTCCTTGCAATGGTTGATCTTTAGCTTGGTGTATTTGAAAATTAAAAACAAAAGGAAAGACCAAAAAAAATGCTATACTATTACTTCCACTTTAGCTTAAGTTACGGCTGCGTAATTCTGAGCTCCACTAGGTTTTCAACAGATCAGATCACCTGAAGAGCATAGTTTCATTAATGTACTTGTTTTAAAAAAAAAAATCACTCAACAAAACACTGTTGTCTCTAACTGACCAAAACGAATCGGCCTTTAACTGGGGTTCTGTGCCTCATTGTTTGTCAACGGCCTCAGGCAGATCCACCTGATTAACAAACATTTGCTCAAAACACAAGAAATCAAAAACCCAAAGCATTTGCTCAAATGCACGAGTAAGATACATTTTTTACGTAGTTAAGATAAATATAATCTCATTGTGCACTTTAGCTGATAAATTTGTTAGACTAGCTTATTTGCATTGTTAAGATAACATCACTGACTCAGCGGACATGAGTTGGGCAAACTCTGGGGAACAGTAAAGGATAGGGAAGCCTGGCGTGTTGCAGTCTGTAGAGGCGCAGAGTCGGACAGAACTTAGTGACCGAACAACAATTAAAAGATTATTCAAGCCACCTAAAACAGTCACTTGTTTCTCCATCCGCTTCTGCTCCCTGTGGCTGTAGCTCATTCCCCTGGAGACTAGCTTCCTCTGCATTTGCGCACTGTTCTCTGTTCCCTCCTATTCTGCAGCCCTCCGTTGCCCTCTGGGTCATTCTCTGCCTTACCTCTCCCTGGCTGCTGTCTCCAAGCTTCTTAAAACCAGCTGCTGAGGGAGAAATTCTTTCTGGTTCACTTCACTTTGTAAAATAAAGCTGCCATGATGAGATTTTAGTTAATAAGATGGTGGATGTAGCCGCCCTTGAGTTGTGGCTCATTCTTGGTCTACATTTCATTAGGTCCAAGAGGCACATCCTGCTTATGCCGAATAAAATGTGGCTTCCTTCGCCAGTTCTTTAGAGCTGTGTGGGTAAGAGATGTCCCAGGTCACTTCAGTCGTGTCTCACTCTTTGTGACTCTGTGGACTGTATACCCCGCCAGGCTCCTCTGTCCATGGGATTCTCCAGACAAGAATGCTGGAGTGGGTTGCTATGCCCTCCTCCAGAGGAGCTTCTCAACCCAGGGATCGAACCTGTGGTTCTTACATTTCCTGCACTGGCAGGTGGGTTCTTTACCACTAGCGCCACCTGGGAAGTCCATGTCCCCTTAGAAGAATGGTCATATAAGAATGTGCTGCGAACTAAATATTTGTGTCCTCCTGCAAATGGAGAAGGCAATGGCACCCTACTCCAGTACTCTTGCCTGGAAAATCTCAGGGATGGAGGAGCCTGATAGGCTGCAGTCCATGGGGTCGTGAAGAGTCGGACACGACTGAGCGACTTCACTTTCACTTTTCACTTTCCTGCATTGGAGAAGGAAATAGCAACCCACTCCAATGTTCTTGCCTGGAGAATCCGAGAGGCAGGGGAGCCTGGTGGGCTGCCGTCTATGGGGTTGCACAGAGTTGGACACGACTGAAGTGACTCGGCAGCAGCAGTAGCAGCAGATTCATATGTTGTAGCCTGATTCCCAAGGTAAGGGCCTTTGGAGATGGGGGCTCTAGGAGATGCTAAAGGTGGGGCCGTCATGAATGGGATTAGTGATCTTCTGAGAAGGCATGCAAGAGAACTTGGATTGTTTCCTTTTCTCCACTTTCTGAATGTGATGATTAAATGGCCATCTGTAACCTGGAAAGTGGGCCTCCCCGGACACTGGAAATTCAAGAGATTTGCTAATGGACAGGATTTGGGCTGTGGATAAAATATAATTGGCTTCAGCAGAAATTGAGTTTTTATTAATTGAGACAGAAAAACTGCAGGAGGCATACAGTAGTTGAGGAGTGGTGGTTTATTGGAAGCTCAGTTTGGGATATGTTAAATCCGCGTTGCCTGTTAAAACATTTAGGTGCAGGCATTTTACAGCCGGGGCTTCCCAGGCGGCACGAGTGGTAAACAGCCTGCCTGCCAATGCAGGAGATGCACGAGGTGAGGGTTTGATCCCTGGGTCAGGAAGATCCCTGGAGGAGGATTGGCAACCCACTCCAGTATTCTTGCCTGGAGGGTCCCATGGACAGAAAGCCTGGCGGGCAACAGATCATGGTATTGCAAAGAGTTGGGCACACTGAAGCCACACACTGAATTTGGACATCTTAGCACACACACAGGCACATCTTAGAGCAAGTTGGATAATTCAGTCTGGAGGTTAGGGAACAATTCCAGGCTGGTGCCATTAAGGGAAATCTAGAAATGAGGGTGGACATGGAGAGAGAAGTAGAGGGAAAGGAAAAACTTAAATATATATCAGTTCAGTTCAGTTCAGTCACTCAGTCGTGTCCAACTCTTTGCGACCCCATGAATCGCAGCACCTCAGTCCTCCCTGTTCATCACCATCTCCCGGAGTTCACTCAGACTCACGTCCATCGAGTCTGTGATGCCATCCAGACATATATCTCTTCTATGTGCATTTATTATATATTTTATATATCTATATAATTAGAAAAAAGTACAGCTAGATGTTTCTTTTGAGAATGAACCACCTCCTGTGTTGGAGAATTTTCTGCTTTTATTCCGTCTGGAGGTTGGGACAGAGGAAACTGGTAGACCCCAGTCCTTGGGGTCACAAAGAGTTGAACATGACTGCGACTGAGACACGCTCGTGAGGTTGGAGGAGACAACAGAGCTGCCTGCTGGGCGCTACAGAGAAACTGAGATGAGGGCTGGGAGGTGGGTGAAGAATAGTGATGGTTTTCATAATTCTTTCGAGCATTTCAATGTGTGTTATTTATGGGACACTTTTAAATATAATATACACTTCTGTTATATGACAATAACGTAGCTTTCACTGATATAAGCATGGCACTTCTGCTTTTTTTATTATTGTGGATCCTAAAATAATGAATATTTATGGAATATTTGTAGGGGTTGTTACCTACAGTCACTCCAATTCAAATGTATGTAATTGCCGTATGTGCAGGTGCTTAAATTGTATTCATTGAGGATGGGTAATGAATATGTCAGTACTTGATTTACTTGATTGATTACATGCCCTTGGAAAATTTCAAACTATTACTGTCACGTGCTGCTTTTTAATACCAAGAAAGCATCTGCTTCCCTGGAGCTGGGTATACCCTGCTCTCCCGGAGCGCCCCTCTCAGGAGGGGAAGGGCTGTTGCAACACAGTGTGTTTTCCTGGTGGCTCAGTGGTAGAGAACCTGCTTGTGGATGCAGAAGACGTGGGCTAGATCCCTGGGTCGGGAAGATACCCTGGAGAAGGAAACGGGAACCTACTCCAGTATTCTTGCCTGGGAAGCCCCATGGACAGAGGAGCCTAGCGGGCTATAGTCCGTGGGTCCCCAAAGAGTTGGATATGACTTAGAAACTAAACCACAACAGCAGCAATATGACGGAGACCATTGCATTTGGATTCAGCAAGCCCAGATCTGCATTTTACTAGCCGTATAACCCTCATTATTTTGCTCTATCTCTTACCTTCAGGTTTCACCTGTGTACAACAGAGATGATATCACATGCCGTTATAAATATTATCTGAAACTGTGTTTGTCTGGCCCACAACTAGGCCAACTTTCCCCTGAAATGAAGCCAACCTCAGAATACATGGGTCTCAGGATTCTAGACCCATTTGTCAACAGTATGGTCTGGGGTTTCCTGTGAATTACATCTCAGGAATGTAAACCAAGATCCTCAAAAGCAGAAGTTGCCACTGAAAATAAAAAGGAAAAGCAAGCAGCTCAATGCTTTCTTCAGGAACAAGAGATCTAATGGGGATCAGAGATTTTAGCCTTGAAGTGCCAATACAGAAATATAGACATAGAAAGGCCAGTCTGGAAATTTATGGTAGACCTATAAAAACAAAGTCAGCCAGAGCTAATTCTACCTTTGTAGGGCTGTTTGACCTTGGTTTTCCCATCTTCTAGAACTACACTGCTGGATTTAGAAGAAATTGAATGAAATCAATTTTATTCTTGCTTTTATAGATGAAGGGGTGTTTGGCAGAAAGAAAAAAGTCCCTGGGAAAATGTTATATAACAAAGAGAAATCCTGTATTGTGATTTACCCCTCCTTCAATTTTGGGGTATAGAAAAAGGTAGTTATAGAGGAGAAAAAAAAAAGGCAGAACATACAATTCTTTTAGAGAATGAAATTATTCAGGTGTTTCTATTATTCCATCCTTATTTTTAGCAAGTTGCAATGTATCATGTTTCTTAATTATTTAGGTAGCTCAAATATATGCTTTATTCTCATATACAGAATAAACTTCTTCCTACAAATAATAGGCAAAGCTAATTAGCAACTTATCATTCTTATTTAGGCCGGAAGCCACCTCTGTTGAGTGCTCTACCTTGTGACTATAAACTCCTCTGGAAGTGTTAATTAATCTGTTCTTTCAATAGCCATACATTTTTAAAAGGCTAGGTTAGTGTATTGTCATGGAACCCAGGGTTTCTTGTTCCTCTGTTTCAAAAGGACTGGAAGCATTGCACTCATTTCTTCAGAGGGTATTCTTAAAGAACAGCTATGTCTTTGAAAGCTGAGAAATTGGGAATGTTTTAAAAAGCTGAGAAATTTAGAGGTTTCTGGCTTGTCTGTGAATGACAAGGAGAGAAGTTACTATATGCTGATGAGTTTTAGAATCTTAAGATACAGCTAGATAAGTGATTGCTCCAAGTTCTGTTTATGGGACACAACTGCACACATTTCATGCTGGGCTTTTGGGGATACGGTGGTGAAAACCATGGTGTAATGACTTTAGTGGTGTCTATTAGAGCAGTGGTCTTGAAGCAGGCTGTGTCCCTTGGGGACTTGTAGACTTCCACGGCAGATAAGAGGGACTGGAGCGCTCTACAGACAGCAGTGTCTAGACAGTCTGCTTCATCTGCACATTTCCCTAAGATGAACCAGCACCAGCTGGGATTTTCCCGCCTCTCCATTCACAATAGCCACTCTGCCATGTTATGAAAGAGTCTCCAGGGTTTTGCCTGGTTTTGTGTAAGAAACCTCAGATACCAAGCAATGATAACAGGAAAATGAATAACTAAGAACATCGTAACAAATTCCTTTGCAAGTCTGCTGGTTTTCAATTATTTGTTTAAAAAAAAAAAAAGTGAATAAAATCTGATTGAGTTGAAGACTGATGGATCATAAGAAATAGTTTCATATGGTAAATCACCATGTAGTTTTTGTTGTGAAACTCAAAAGATGGGTCTATGAATTGAATCTCCCAGATCTCTTTCAATCCCAACTACTTATTTACAGTAGCAAGTGTGCTCAGTTCTAGATCTAAACTAAAGGTAATAATGAAAAATAGAGGGGAGACACTTGAGGGTGAACCCTGTCTCTCTGTCAATAATTAGCATTCATTCGTGAAATCATAGATTAAAAAATCTCAATCTATCTTATTATGGATCTTTTTGCAATAACTTTTCTCATTTTTTAATCAAAATTTATAAATCAGTCACATTATTTGGTCAATTGAACATTATTGATAATTTTAATAATACCTCAATCCAGAAGAAAAAACTAATGTAACATTTTTATATTTATAGTTAGTGGTAATTTAAAAATGAATCTCAGTTTGTCTACATATTTTTGTTGTAGGCTAGCATTATTAGGCAATTAATAAAAGACTTACATTCATAAGATGTATTACATTAGGATCTGATTCTGCAAAAGAAAATGGAATTGTATGCTTAAAGATAGATGATGGAACGATTTATAATGAATGATGGGGGTTGTCAAATTGCTGTTATTTGGGTTCCACTATATACATTTAAAAGACACTTTATAATACACAAAAATTACATGCTTTGCAACTATGTAAATTCATGATGAAAAAATTTAGATGCCACCTTAAAACTGTGTGACATTTATATGGCTTTACAAATAAATAATTCCCTTAATAATTCCCTTAAATAATAAGGGAGTTCAAGAGCAAAATATCAGAAGACCACCACCAGAAAGAAAGCACAAATCGATGAGTAATCAATTTCCACAGATGCCACAGGGTTTAGGGTAAGGAGTTAGGCACAGCGGGTGTTAGAGCACACTGGCACGGCACGAAGCCCCATTTACAGGGTAAGGGCAACATGAAGCCCCATTTACAGGGTAAGGGCAATATGAAGCCCCATTTACAGGGTAAGGGCAATATGAAGCCCCATTTACAGGGTGAGGGCAGTCTCTTAACAGAGGTGGTAAGTGGAATTTTGCTAATAAATGGGTGAGCAATTGGGGGAAGGAGAAAGCATTCCAGGCAGGAGACGTCATGACCAGAAACTCAAAGTAGAGACAAAGAAGACATCTGTTCCAGGCTCTAGAAAAGACTCAGTATAACCAGGATTGAGAAGGTGAGTTGTTAAGCAAGAAAGAGGAATGTAGAAAGGGAGCTGGGGGGCTTTTCCCCATCTGTTTGAAAGCTGAAGCTTATGCATTTATCATCAGGTCTACCTTTCTAAAGGAGTTATGAGTAATTGGCTCGAATTGTAACTTTCCATTTGTCATTTAGAGCCAGGGTTGCAAGTATTTTCTGTAAATGGCAGGATAATAAATATTTTAGACATCAAAATCTGTTGCAACCACCCAGTGCTGCTGCTATAGCCTGAAAGCAACCTCATGGGTGCACGAAAGTTGCTCACTCATGTCCGACTGTTTGTGACCCCATGGACTATAGCCTGCCAGGCTCCTCTGTCCATGGAATTCTCCAGGCAGAATACTGGCGTGGGTAGCCATTCCCTTTTCCAGGGACCTTTCCAACACAAGGATCGGACCCATGTCTCTCATGTCTCTTGCATTGGAGGTGGATTCTTTACCATCTGAGCCAGCAGGGAAGCCCAAGAATACTGCGGTGGGTAGCCTATCCCTTCTCCAGGGGATCTTCCTGACCAAGAAATCACACCGGGGTCTCCTGCATTGCAGACGGATTCTTTGCCAGCTGAGCTACTAGTGAAACCCGAAAGCAGCATTAGGCAATATGTAAATGAATGAACAAAGTACTGCTTCAATAAAACTTTATTTATAAATATTAAAGTCTGAATTTCATATAATATTCTCAAGTCACAAAGTATTAGTTTTGTGTGTGTGCTTGTTTCTAGTCCAACGTTCTTGAAATGTGTGAATCATTCTTAGCTCACAGATTGTGCAAACTGTCAGTGGCTCTGGCCCATGTAGGGCTTCCCTGGTGCCTCACCAGTAAAGAATCCGCCTGCAGTGCAGGGCGTATATATATAGGAGGCATAGGTTCAATCCCTGGGTCAGAAAATCCCTCGAGAAGGAAATGACAACCCACTGCAGTATCCTTGCCTGGCAAAATCCCATGGACAGAGGAGTCTGGTCGGCTACAGTCCATGGGATCACAAAAAGTTGGACATGATTTAATGGCTGAACACACCCATTATACTTAAGTTTGCTTTGTAGTTAAAGCCTGAGCTCAGACTACATGGAGCCCCATGAATCCAGCTCTTTTTCTTTCCTCTTAACACTAAGAATTGCATCAAAATGAGGACTCTGTGGCATATAGGTTCGTTTTTCATTTTAAAAGACTTGAATCATTTATTTATTGGTGCTTCTATATAGGAAAGTCTGAGCAGTACTGACGTCCTTCATTTTAGCAAAGATCTACTGAAAGAGTTTATTCTTAACCCCTAGCATTTTGAGCTAAACAGTTTTTTATCCTATGTGGTCAGCATCTAAAATTTTATCTGAGCATTTAAAAATACATTTTACCAACATAATACAATGGGGTGATAGAGAAGGAAACAGCAATCCTTCTGGAAAAGTCAATGGACAAAGGAGCCTGGCAGGCTAGAGTCCACGGGGTCACAAAGAGTTGGACATGAGTGAGCGACTATCATTCATTCACTCACAATGCAGTGATCATGGACTTCAGAGTCTGACTTGAGTTTGATTTTTGTCTCTACTACCTAGCTGTTGGGCAAATTATATCATATCACTGGGCCTCAGTCCCCTTGTGTATAATGATAGATGTAATAATAGTGTGCTTCCTTGGTTGGGCTGTTGTGAGTCGAGACAATGGATACAAAATGCATAGCAGGTACCATGTGAGAAAAACACTTTATATTTCAATTATTAACATGAAAAGATTTGTATGAACACTTTTAATTTTTGATTTTAATAAACTGAAAGATTTGGCTAAATAACAAAAGGTTTGAAGAATTCTCCATATTTTATTTTAATCCTTAACCTGGAAGGCCAAGTAATCTATTTCAACTTCCTAGTGATTGTCTTGGAAGAGGATAATTGTTTTCCTAGGTACTGAGTCATTTGCCCCATTCCTGATCGAATTAAATAGCCAAGGGATTCCTGAACATATTTCTGGCTGATCTCAAGTCTTGCCTAATCAATTCCCTGGTCTCTGTTGCCTGTCATTCCCCACAACTATAGCTTCTTCCTTCCAATCTTGTAAGTTAGTCCTTTCCTCAGTTCCAGGATCAGCTTGAAGCTGAAGTTGACTAAATGTGAAGCACTTTCAAGTCATTCCCTGGTTCTTGGCCTGCAGTCTCGCAAACAATTACTCCTTCACTCCCTCCTTTTCCCAGAGGACATATTCAGGCCTATCATATTTGCATTTGGTATCCACTTTGGTCTTATTCCTATTCTCATCTGAATGACTTTCCTAGACACCCCATTTCCCTCCTGGAACCAGGGTCTTTTCCAGAGTAATTGCATCTTGCTCATGAATTCTCACCACATGGCTAGATTCCTGACATCTGGGATGAAGATTCCCGTCTCCTCTGACAGGATAGTGTCTCCACTTTCCTGTACTGACGTTCCCGAATATTGGGGTGTGCTTTAGTCCCAGGCTCTATCACTTGCTCTGGATTTCTGCTGTGGCCTTGTCAGGTGTGAGACTTTATGTTTTATAACACTGCCTACATTTTCTCATCTGTGAAATGAAGCCAGTAATGGTATTTATCTCATGGGATCAAAGTGAGATGGAAATGAATTAACATGCATAAATACCTAATGGGACACCTGCACAATTAATGCTCACAGGTGCTCAATAGATAGCAGTTATTCTTCTTCTTGTTGCTGTTAAAGTTCTTGTAGCAGTTTTTCCAAACTTCTCACTTGAGTCTTGACATTATTATGCCCCACTGGCATACTCTCTGCTCTATAATTTTTAAAGGCATATTTTTCAGAGTTAAAAAAAGTAAACAAAAATTTCGGCAATTAATAGAGCCACGTTGATTTGATGAGCCACCTTATTTCACTTAATCTAAGATGACATTGATTATATGACACCATTATTTTCAGAAACACTAAGAAAAAGCACTGTCCAATGAATCATGATCTTCCATTAATTTTTAAGAAGCAATTTAATTTGCTGATGTCAGAGGTGTCAAAATATCAACATATAACTTTGGAATCTTTGGATTATCATATATTTCTTAAAATCACTCCCTGAAGTACTTATTGTTTAGCATGTACATACCATCTTCAGGCATTCTTAATCCCTCCTGCAATTTTGTCACTCCTTGCGTTCTTGTGACCTCCAGTCCTCTCTGTCTGGACAGCCTCTGTCTTGAACTTCAGTAGAGTTCTGCTCATCCACTGCTTGGTATCTCTGCATAAGTACCACAAAGACACTAGATTCTAGAACACACTACCACTAATGTGTTCAAAATTAACTGCCTCTATCCCCTCATTTCTGGTCTGTAGTCTCCATTGCTTATCCTGATGAATAGTGATCCCACGACATAGCTGTTCAAACCCCCAAACTGGGGCTCATCTCTGACCCATCCTGCCCCTCAGCCTGCAGGTTCTGCGGATCCCACTTCTCATTTGCTTCTAAGTCAGCCCGCAACTCTCCCCTCGCCCCTGTTCCTTCCGGGCGTTTCCTGGTCTGCCTGCTTCCAGCACGCACTGTGCTGTGTGCAGCCGCCTCCTCCCAGCACCCACTCCACAGAGCGGACTTGCCTTCCCAGATGCGTCCAGCGTTCTTCGCACCGAGACCCAGGGGCTCCATACTCCCTTCAGCATCGAGCCCCAAACCCTCAGCAGGCCCAGGCCAAGCCCTTGCGGCTCTCCCCTAGGCCCGCTCTGACCCCTCCTGACTCGTCAGCCTCCTCCCACCACTGTTCTCCTTGGCTGTGCCAACCCCTGGCCTGTCCCAGAGTGAGCCATTTCCTCCCCGGGCGCTCCTTTGCAAAGGCCTCTCCCTTCTCTTTCCTTCCTGCCCTCTCTCTCCTTCCCTCTCCCCGCCACCCTCTCCGCTGCCCCTGTTTCCCCTCCCCTGCTCTCTTCTTCCCGTTCTCTTTCTCCGCTGCTGCCACTTCTAAGAAGCCTCCCCACCTCGGGTCTGAGGTGGCTGCTGCCGCCCTGTGTTTCCAGGATCTGCACGCGGCCCCGTAGTTCTAGGCTGTATTTAGCTGCCACTCGACTGACTCCCAAGGCAGCTTCTTGCAGGTGGATGCTGTTAGCTTTACATGGCTATCTAACAAACTCCCTCCGAACTCAGTCGTTCAGAACAACCAAGTGTCTGTTCTTCTCTCTCATGGTTCTGTGGGTTGACTGGGCTCGGCTGGAACATTCTCCTTTGAGGTCTTGCCTGGATGTAGTCAGATAACAGTTGGAGTCCTGTGGAGCCTGGCCTGGACCAGATGGAAAGATGCTCCTCCCCAGACGCGGTGGTGATGCTGGCGGCGGGCGGTGAGCTCACCGGGGTCCGTCTAGGAGTGTCTCCAGGTGTCCCATATCCGGGTGGCTTGAGTTTCTCTCAGCATGGCAGCTGAGTTCTTAGAAAGAGTCCTCCAAGTGTGAGCTTTCCAGGAGGCCCAAGGAGGTGCTTCTGGTCCTCTGACGGTCTGGACTCAGAAATTCTAGAACTTCTGATGCATTCTAGTGATCAACGTGGTCACAGAGCAGCGCACAGGAAGAAAGAATAGACTCCATCCACCGATGGGGTGTCACATGAGCACACTGCCACGGATCACGGAGGATGGAGGTGTGGCCACGGCTGTGTTTGGAAGCGCCATCTTCACGATGGCGTGTTGTCTCTGAACTCTGTCTTCCCAGCAACAAGCACTGTGCCTGGCGCACAGGAAGTGTTCATTGTCCCCTAAGCAGAAAAACAAGCTGATTAAAAGCGTGGCCTCTGAATCCGGGCCTCCCTGGGTTACTGTTCCTGGCTGTCCTGTTTTCCTAGCACTGGGGGCTTTGATGAGGTGGACCTCAATGGTGATAGTGGTGAAACACAGATAGACTCCAACTACAGTGGGCTCGTGAGGAATAGCCAGGGTAATATATGTAAAGGCTTTAGGACCACACGCCTGGCTCAAATACCCACCAAATTAGCCGCTGTCACACACAGGAGGGAGGGGAGAAGGGCTCACTCTTGCAGTGTTCCCTCCCCTCCAGGCCTTGTTCAGACCTTCCGAATCTGTTTCTTCTGTTATAAACAAGTGGGCAATACCTGGCTAAGCCCCACGTTGCCATGGTAATTAAATCCCTACATATGACATTCTATTTTGGCAACCTAGACTATTCCTCTAGTGACATACATACTACTGCCAAATGCCTTGAGATTTGTTCAGTGTGTGCTATACATTTATTAGCCCCGTCCCTGTTTCAAAGTACTCAGACAACTTTGAACTTTCACAGGGACTGAGATCCTGTCTTATGCTGTCTGCGCACGACTGCCTTAGAATCTACACCACCAGAGAGACGTCAGGCGTGGAATAGAGACTTGTCATTAACATCTCATTTTCTTGACACGCTACTAATTAAAGAGTATTTATGAAGAAAATCCCACTTATCCCGATTTAGTAAAAAAACTAGTTTGGGGGATTTTCAGAGAGAATAAAAAGGTCATGGGACATTACACCCAAGAAAAGGCAAAGGCGTGCACATAGCTGTTTCCATGGTTTCCAAGACAGGAGTGTCTCCTTGCTGGCACCCCTGCTTACATCTGAGCTCCCAAACTGGCTCTTTACCAAGAGAGTCCCTGAGTGGAAATGTGTAAGGTTTGTAAGGTTTGGCAAGAAAAGGTTGCCCCCTGGAAGGGCACTCAACCTCAGCTGGATATCTTTTCAATAATTTGGTTGTGAGCCTTTTTTTTTTTTTTTTTTTTTAGCTTCTCCAGGAGTTGTGAGCTTCCTGAAATCATATGCAAGATCTTATGTGCACGTGTAAAAACATATTTCTTCAGAGAAAACCCCTGCCTTTCATGATGTTCTCCTAGGGATTCCTCAGAATGAAAAGTTGAGAACCACTGGTTATAAAAACACAGGCAGAACCTGCGGACCCTTGACACTTCCTGGAGGACGTTTTCATCTGACCAAAACTGTAAGGGTGCATTTACTTATTACTTCCCTTGCCTTTAGCGTAAACCTGGAGGGCAGCATGTACAAACATCCCGTCAAATCCACTGGTGGTATTTCCCTATCCTAGTGGTCTGGCCTGTGGTAAACAAGCATTCACGGCAGCCGTACTATTGGTCTAAAATTAAAGCCTGGGGATTTACGGGTGAAGTGCGTATGTCTCTGATTCCATCCTTTTCTTTAAAAGTATGTGGGGACGTAAAAAATAAAGAGAGACAACTCTAGAGCAGTCAATTAAAGATAAAATTTTTTTCAAGACATACGTGTACACGCACGTGTGCATGCACACACACACATGCACAGTGTTTTTCCTAAAATATATCTATTCTCTCATAAAATGCCACAGAATTATTCACTGCATTTTTAAAGTGTTCTCAGTATGTGTGATTTATAGGAAAACAGATTTATTTTAAAATGATCAGAGGCCCCAAAGTTCTGTTAACTTGAGAAGCCCTTGTAATTACATACCAGAGAAGCCCATCTGTATTATCTTCAGAGGGAGAATTCCTGTGGATTTTAATCCTTAGCCAGCGTCTCTGATCAGGAACTGCATATAATTGCAAGTCCATTTCCAAGCGTTTCCTTGTAACTAAGGCCCACCCTGTATTAACGACACTGATGATTACAATAGTGACTTGTTACTCAGCACCCATTCTGTGCCGGGTTCAATGATAAGTGTCTCAGTGAAACGTGTGGTCCTTTACATACACCATAATGTCATTCAGGAACTGCTTTCTCGGACTGAGGTAAGAAAAGCATGCACTTTCCTTCTCTTTAACAGAAGCTGATTTCTGGTATAAAACACGCAAGCATTTATGGTGGTATCTCTGAGGGAGAGCCGGAACCTCCAGGCGGTACGGCAGTTTTCTCCAGTACTCTTATTTTCTTAACATTTATGGAGCATCTACTGTCTCTTAGACATGGTGCTGGGTTCTGGATGATGAAAGCAGGCAAGACAGACATTGTTCCTGCCCTGAAATCGCTTACAGTCTGACCGGGGTGGAATACATCATGTGCCGTGACTGTGAATTGGTGATCAAGTTAGACATTTCAAACCGTGAGGCTGGGTCAAAGTTATTGTATCCTGCTCTTCAGTGGACATGAACAAATGGAGTTATTTTCTGTGAACTCTACCACTTTGGGGGAATATGTTGTCTTTTTTATTAAGTAGGTAAGATATGTATCCAAATTAGAGCATCTTAATTGATTTCCCCTGCTGAGTAAATACCTGTAAAGTTTCTTGGGAGCACTGTTACACACTAGATCCTGGGGTCCACTGAGAATGAGAACCAGAAAAGGGCCTGCTGTTTTGAGTCGCTCGTGCAGGCCTGGTGACAGCTGCGGCCACGGTCGCCACGGTCCCTTCTGCTACAACAAAAGACTGTTCTGTGTTTTTCTGAAAACATGACTTTTCCTTAGCCATTTCTAAACATTCTTACTCAAAACAACATATATGTTGGAGTTAGGCCAGCGGGAGTGGGGGAGCACACTTAAGTAGGTGATAGCAAGAGACTGGTGGTGAACCTAGAGCCTTGTTTCCCAAACTGAGGCCGCTGGCTTAAAATTATCCTGGGTCCCTGCTAAAAATGGAGATTTCTAAGTCCCACCTAAAATCTCAATTCCAATCACAGAGACTCATGACCCAAAATATGCATTTTAATTATAGGAGTGACTTCCAAGATTAGGGGAAATTGAGAAGTGTCCCTGCAAGAGTCAGTGTGGTGAATGGAAGCCTCAGCTTATTGAGTTTTGGAAGAATGTAGGCAGCTAACTAGCAGGATGCCTTTGGGCTGAACCATTTTAATTATCTGGCTTCCATTCCTTAGTCCTCCCCCTCTGCCTCCTCCTCCAACTAGTCCCATTAAGTTGTATCAAAACATGACACTCTGATAAAGAAGGATGAGTAATTAGGCAGCCTTATTCACAAACACCATGTCAGCTGAGGACAGATTCTTCAGCCGATCAATTAGCATTCAGTGAACACATCATGCGGGAGATTTGAGAAATGGATAAGACAAGGTCAGTGTTTTCAAGAGCTTGCCATCTGCCTTTCGAAAATAAATTTCACTGAAGCTGAGACAAAGAGTATAATACTGAAATGGTTAATGCACACAAACACTAGGTGAGATCAGAGACAGTCCTCAGCAAGGTTGTCAGATACAACGTCATCAAAGCAGGCTTCAAATGACCCTTTAAGGCAACTGGATTAAACTCTTGGAAAGTCACTAATTGGATATTCTATACAAAAGTCCAGAAAACTGTGATCTGGCTCTCAAAAGAGGGAAAAAAAAAATGTAGTGCCGAAAAGAACAGTCTTAAATCAGTAGATCACAGTCTACTAGCTATAGAAATTTTGAAAGATTATTACTCTAACTTGCCTGAACATTATGTCTGTTAATGGTAAACTATACCTATGACATTTTACCTGGAAGAATCTGTCCCTGGGTTCTGACTGTGAGAAAGTCAATATTTACTGCTAGGCAGATAGTAGCAAAAGGGAATAGGAAGCGTGTCTACAGAGCTCTCAGGGCACAGATGGAAGGCAAGTCAGGGAGGATTCATTCTTGTCTCCCTGGGAAGGCCCAGCAGTACCAAGATTTCACCCCACACCACCCCCCACCCTCTGGATTATGCTGTGGGACCCGAATTGCCAAATGTCACCGCTGACTACCTTGAATGAGGGCATTTGAAGATGTGGTCGTCTGAGAAACTCACATGGGAGAGAATACTCAGGCAGAGAAGAGGAAAGAGCACGCTATAAATCTTCTATTGTCCATAGCTCTAGGGTTTTTTTTCCAAATAATGGGAAACTGACTTTGCAACAGAGATTAAAAGAAGGCTAGTGTGTGTGGTGTGTGCTCAGGGAACTCTTTGCAGCTTCTTTGCGACCCCCATGGACCGTAGCCCACCTGGCTCCTCTGCCCATGGGGTTTCCCAGGCAAGAATACCATGGTGGGTTGCCATTCCCTCCTCCGGGGGGTCTTCCCGACCCAGAGATCGAACCCACATCTCATGTATCTACTGCAGTGGCAGGCAGATACTTTCCCTCTGAGAAGGTAGGCTAGTAGAAGGTGGCATTTTCAGAGACTGATATGAAAGTGATGAGTACCCAAAGAAAATTAGAAACTGGGGACGTTTACGTGAAGAAAATCCCTCGTGTAAAGTGTGTAACACCCAGCACAGCCAGCGTCTGCTTTGGCATGCTCACTTCTTCCTTGCTGCTGCTAAGTCGCTTCAGTCGTGTCTGACTCTGTGCGATTCCAGAGATGGCAGGCCACCAGGCTCCCCCATCCCTGGGATTCTCCAGGCAAGAACATTGGAGTGGGTTGCCATTACTTCTCTGCTTTCTGATGAGGAGAGCATTTCCCTAAAC
>SJYC01122869.1:0-22733 GCA_006408675.1 Madoqua kirkii
CAGAACTATCAATAACCTCAGATATGCAGATGATACAACCCTTATGGCAGAAAGCTAAGAACAAAAGATCCCCTTAATGAAAGTGAAAGAGGAGAGTGAAAACACCGGCTTAAACTTCAGTATTCAAGAAAAGAAGAATATGGCATCCGGTCTCATCACTTCATGGCAAATAGATGAGGAAAGAAGGGAAACAGTGAGAGACTTTATTTTATTTTATTTTTTTGGCTCCAAAATCATTGCAGATGGTGACTGCAGCTATGAAATTAAAAGACACTTGCTCCTTGGAAGAAAAGCTATGACCAATCTAGACAGCATATCAAAAAACAGAAACATTACTTTGCTGACAACAGTCCATCTAGTCAAAGCTATGGTTTTTCCAGGAGCCATGTATGGATGTGAGAGTTGGACTATAAAGAAAGCTGAGCACCAAAGAACTGATGTTTTTGAACTATAATGTTGGAGAAGACTCTTGAGAGTCCCCAGGACTGTAAGGAGATCAAATCATTCAATCCTAAAG
The DNA here is from genome assembly GCA_006408675.1 of Madoqua kirkii. Classification (NCBI taxonomy): domain Eukaryota; kingdom Metazoa; phylum Chordata; class Mammalia; order Artiodactyla; family Bovidae; genus Madoqua; species Madoqua kirkii. Next base: position 518 of record SJYC01122869.1, read on the forward strand.
GAAATCCATCATGAATATTCATTGGAAGGACTGACGCTGAAGCTGAAATGCCAGTAGTTTGGCCACCTGATGTGAAGAACTGACTCATTGGCAAAGACCTTGATGCTTAGCAAGATTGAAGGCAGGAGGGGAAGGGGACAACAGAGAATTAGATGGTTGGATGGCATCACCAACACACTAGACATGAGTTTGAGTAATCTCAGGGAGTTGGTGATGGACAGGGAGGCCTGGCGTGCTGCAGTCCATGGGGTCGCAAAGAGTTGGACACGACCCAGCTACTGAACTGTACTGAACTGCGGTTTCTAGAATTATAGAGATTCAGTGCTGGAAGGTTCTTGACAACTTTGACTTCAATGCCCTCTGGGTGGATGGACCTATAGCCTGTCATACAGGCTGTGAATTAAGTCAGAAAGAGAAAAACAAATATCATGTATTAATGCATTTGTGTGAAATCTAGAAAAATGATGCTGATGAAACTATTTGCAGACCAGGAATAGAGATGTAAGCCTAGAGAATGGAAATGTGATGTGGTGTTGGGAAGGGGCAGGTGGGATGAACTGGGAGATCGGGATTTCTACATATACACCACCATGGGTAAAGTCAGTAGCTCGTGGAGAGCTGCAGTATGGCACAGAGAGCTCAGCCTGGTGCTCTGCGGTGACCTACATGGGTGGGAGGCAGGTCCAACTCTGGGTGGATGGACCTACAGCCTGTCATACAGAGTGAATTAAGTCAGAAAGAGAAAAACAAATATCATGTATTAATGCATTTGTGTGAAATCTAGAAAAATGATGCTGATGAAACTATTTGCAGACCAGGAATAGAGATGTAAGCCTAGAGAATGGAAATGTGATGTGGTGTTGGGAAGGGGCAGGTGGGATGAACTGGGAGATCGGGATTTCTACGTATACACCACCATGGGTAAAGTCAGTAGCTCGTGGAGAGCTGCAGTATGGCACAGAGAGCTCAGCCCGGCGCTCTGCGGTGACCTGGATGGGCGGGAGGCAGGTCCATGAGGGAAGGGGTGTATATATACACACATACAGCTCATTCACTTTGTTGTGAAGCAGAAATTAACAAAACTTTGCAAAGCAATTAAAAAAAAAATCTTAGGTCCACAGATATTAAGAAACTTCTGATAGTCACACAAACCAGAAAGCTTGGAACTGGGCTGAGAGGCTCAAATTTTCTATTCTAGTTGAATGCTTTCCCATGATTTTGCGGTTAAAACAGCAGCGGAGGCAGAGAAACATAGCATCCCTGATGAATGAGGAAGAATATTCCAGAGTGCTCTCCCCACATTTCACCATTGGCAAAGCCGAAGTCAACAGTGTAGAGATTCCTCTGTCGGTCGGATGAAATCTGTCCCCTGCCCTCCTACCCAGGGCACTTGAATGAGCACTGGCGATGAACATCATTGGAAGCCAGCTTGACTATTGAATTCACAAGCAGGTTTGTCCCTAGAATGTGGATTGTTTGCTTTCATAGGATCATACTAGGGATAATGATTCAATAATTCCAAGTCATTAGCTTCTGTTTTATCATTAGGAAAATCAAACAAGGCATGGGGTATATGTTAGCAGAGTCTTGCTGTTTCTCAGATTGTAAGAGCTGATCTATTTCCAATACAGAGCTTTAGATGAGTGGCAGAGAGACTTGTAGATGACCTTTGATTCAAAATTCCTACCATGCTGGGCATAAGGCACATTATTTATATTGCCTTTATGTCTCTGTGAAGTGTCCATAGTTGAAAGACAGTTAGGGGAGACACTCTCACTTATCTGTGGGTGCCAAAAGATTTATGCAGTTCCGAGGACTCTGAGACACAGAATGCAGAGTGTTCTCCGTCACTGGAGATGGAAATAGTGATAAATGGGTGACATCACCCTAACTTCTACCAGATGCTCCATGGTGCTAACTCAGCTGTCAGGCTCTTCTCCCTACCTCCTGGGACTTGAAACCATCAGGTTCTAAATTTCACCCATCCTGTTTGTTATGTCTTATCCATAATCCTGATAGAAAAGTCCACGAGCTGGCAGAAAGGGGCAAGGAGCCAGACACACAGGCTAAGTGCTATCAACGTCTGCTCACTGTACTGTCCGGCCAGCGGCAGTGGAGTACTGTCAGCTCTGTCCTTCAATCTCCTGCACTTGCTTATGCTCACCAGCAGTAGACTACCATTTTCTTTTTCCCCCGGCTTTGGTCATTTTCACATAATTATGAACTGTGACAGGAAGGCCAGACAATCAGGTTTTCAGCCTGTCAGCCCACAGCATTTTATTTCAAAAATCTGCAGTCCTTTTGCCAGTTCCTCTCACACTTGAGGGTGTCAGGTTGATGCTGCGTCTATTAAGTGAGCATGAGTTCCCAGGAGGCACGCTCTAGTTCTTTGTTAAAGAATGACTTGCCTCTCTTTTGGGCTCCTGGACAACTGTCTGTCTGTGCTGTTTCGTTTGTTTGTGTTTTGTTTGTGGGTGTGTGTGTAGTGGGAAAATAGCACTGCTGATACACCCTGTTCAGGAAAGAGCATCTGCCAAACCATCCTCAGAAAAACAGATCTCAAGGGGAAGTTGTCCTGGGATTCAGCGGTCATCGGGAGCATCTCCAGTTTTTAAAGCTTCACCAGATCAAAATGTCCCAGCATGATTCAGTGCTTGTACAAACACAGATGAGGTCCACGCCCCAAGACACATGATGAACAATATCATCTGAGTGTACTTGCTACAGTTTTATCCCAAATGCAGATTTTAAAAAGCACATTTGTGTGTGTGTGTATGTGTGTGAATTAAACCATTCTGAATAATGGTAAGACCCAACTTCTCTAGTATACAATGAAGAGTTCTTGACCTTTGAATTTTATAATTAAGAGAAATGATAGATTTAGAGATTAACATAAAGTGGCCAACTTCAAATTGTATGCATTAAAGACATTAACAGAGAAAACAACTGATGTTTACAATCACCAACACTTCCTCAAGTTGGGATTTAAAAAACAACTACTTTAATTTTTGTTTTTATTGGAACATTGATGATTAGCAGTGTTATGCTAGTTTCAGATATACAGCAAAGTGATTCAGTTACATACATATGTTATATCTGATACATATAATTACTCAACTGCTAAAATGAACGAAAAACTACCATTAGCAGCAACATGGATGTACCTGCAGATTGTCATACGAGGTGAAATAAGTCAGACACGGAAAGACTAATATGTGGTATCACTTATATGCAGAATATAAAAAAAAAGATGGGATATTTTAATATAAAAATAGGAAATATGCAATGATAATTTTTCAAATTAATTTCATTTGTCTTTCTGAACACTGTTTTTTATTTTTATTTTTTATTTTTCCAGGCATGGCTTAAAATTTAGACATGGGCCACAGCAGACTGTTGATTTACACCTAGGAAACACTATATATTATTTCCATTGACAACATAACTAAATTCCCACCCTCGAAACTGAAACCAAAATAGCATTTAGAGAATGGCCATTTTCACCTCTGCTGATTCGAGGGACATTATACAATGACATTTGTGATTAATTCGCGCGTAGAAAACAGATTTGACTCGAAAGGCATTATTAAAAATTCCCCTTTGTAGTCTAATCTAGTTTTAGAGCCTACTTTTCTTTTTCTGAGTTTTGTTTTCCTCTCCTATATATGGCTTTTTGAAAAATGAACTTGTTTGGCTTAGAAAAATAAGAGAACACCTGATCAGTTTTTACTCTTCCTGCTTAAAAGCAGGTTTTATTTTCTGGGGAGCAGGGGCCCTCGTGTTCCCAATTTGTCTTTCTTTCCTCCAGGGGAATGTAAATCTGGTGTCTAAACATCCTGGCCAGGCCAATGGGAAATCTTGCAGCTAGAACTGAGCTGAATGCTTCGAAAATGTCCTCCTCTTTGGTTTTCGCAGCAGGTTGCCACTTCCCCTGCCTCAGCCAACATTTTTAGGGACTGAGCACCTGACCTTCCAGGGATTACGGGACCCCAGGGCTGCAGGCGATTCCTTTTGACTACTAGAACCTCTTTATAGTTTCAGGACTGGGCTTGCTCTCCTGTTCTTTTAAGAAATCATCTTTTGTACTTTTGCAGTGGTTTCGTTTGGCAGAAATAGGTCTTCCAGATTTGCTACAAATTACCCATGGAGATAAACAGATTCTGTGCATTTTATTTGAAATGCCACCTTTCAAGTTTTTCAGCTCAGGCTGTTGCTTGTAGAGACAAGGTAGCTGAGTAAAGGTTTAGGAGATGGGTATACAAGCCAAGACTCTAAGAAGTCTACACATTTCAAAATACGTTTTTAGTATTTCCGCATCCCATTCATTTAACACACTGCCACTGGATCTAAACATTCGTGGTGAATTCTCTTTAAAATATGTACCAGACAATGCAAAATCTCAAGCTTTCCATTTGAAATCAAACAAAGGCTAAAATCAGGCATGGTAAAGTACATTCTCATGCACCAGGATTATCATCTTTAATATCATATTTGCTCTTTGTTGGAAAACAAGCTGTCTCACCAGGCAAGATATTTCATGGTTACCCATTGCATCTGTCGGTCCCTTGATTTTGTTGTGTGAACTCTGAGGATCTTGAGTGATTTCAGCCTCTTTAAGTGTGTTAGTTGCTCTGTCGTGTCTGACCCTATGTGACCCCACGGACTGTAGCTCACCAGGCTCTTCTGTCCAAGGAATTCTCCAGGCGAGAATGCTGGAGTGGGTAGCCATTTCCTCCTCCAGAGGATCTTCCTGACCCAGGGATGTAACCCAGGTCTGCTGCATTGCAGGTGGGTTCTTTAACATCTGAGCCAAATTCTTACAGTCTCCCAAATTATCAAGGGATGGAGGATCCATCAAGGATCCAAGTAAAACCTGGTACTGCTGTTATAACTTGGCATTGCAATTATAACTCAGGGAGAAGGCAGAATGGGGTAAACATGCAAATTCAGGATCCAGACATCACACTCCAAATTACACAAACATCTCTAAGTCAACACCTCCTCTTTTTATTAGGAAAGACTTCATCCTTTCTGTATATTTATTCCATGATGTAGATAGTTGAAGGTAAGATATTTTGCAAATCATCTCTAAGGCTGCCCAAGGCATCTCTACTCTTGGGAATCACCTTTGTAATTATAATACTGACAGTGGGCATATGTTGAGTGCTTTCTTTTGGTACTAGGTACTTACTCAGTTCTTTGTATGCAATAAATAAATGAACCCTGACCATTCTATTAGACTTTCTAGGTTGCTCAGCAGGAAAGAACCAGTCTGCCAATGCAGGAGACACTGGTGATGCAGGTCTTATCCCTGGTTCTGGAGGATCCCCTGGAGGAGGAAATGGCAACCCACTCCAGTATTCCTGCCTGGGAAATCCCATGGGCAGAGGAGCCCGGCAGGCCATAGTCTATGGGGTCACAAAGAGTCAGACAGGACTGAATGAGTGAGCACACACACACACACACAATTCTATTATCAACATCTCCATTTCACAGATGAAGAAACTGAAGTTCAGAGAAGTGAATATCATGTGGGTATTCTCCACCTGGAAGCTATTAATACTTCAAAACATACATTGTTGACTTTTGTGCTCAAGGTGAGGGTTAAAAGTTGCCTGTCTCAGGATAAATCTATGCTGACACCATTTTTTAATTATAAAAATTTTTTTTGATGTAGGCCATTTCTAAGTCTCTGTTGAGTTTGTCATAATATTGCTTCTCTTTTGTGTTTTGGTATTTCTGGCCATGAGGGATGTGGGATCTTACCTCCCTGACCAGGGATTGAACACTCACCCTCCACACTGGAAAGCTAAGTCTTAGCCACAGGACCACCAGGGACATCCCCAATAGTGACATCATTTTCTTTTTTTTTTTTCATTTCTTTTTCTGAAGGTTTCTAGGATCGCAGGAAATGAGTGTGTAAGTACAGAGGGCAAGGCGAGGCAGAGAGTTGTGGCCTCAGGGCATTATAAGCCCTGACCCACTCCAGCCAGTCCCAGCCAGTCCCAGCCAGTCCCAGCCAGCCGATTCATCCTCCACACCATTTTTTAGACTAGTCTCAGCCTAGCATCTTCCAGACTTTCCTGTCTCATCAACTCAACTCTCTTTCTACTCTGCACCTGCCTTGTTTACACCGTCACCTCAAACTGTACCTGGAATATGGCTTCAGAAAGAGATTCTTGTTTAGTTTAAAATGCTTCTAATTTCTAAGTCGGAAAATATACTCCTTGAAAGTACAGGCCAGACCTTCTATTTGCCTTGCCTTCCCCTTCCTCCTGATCACTCTTTCCCATGCTTAACCCTGGGCCCAGAACAGTCATTGTGAAATGTATACTTTCTTCTGTGTGATTATTCTAAGTCTTGGCCAAAAGGAATGGGCTTGAGTTTTGGCAAATGGGTATAAACTACAATTTAATTTTTTCTGTTGGAAGTGTAGGGAAATAATACATCTTAGATGATCTTTTAGAAAAGGCAGACACTGTTCTCGCTTTTGTGGAAGAGGCAGAATACTCTCCACCCGACGAAGAATGAAGAGGCACCTGTTTCTTTTTGGAACAGAATTTTCATACTCAGAAATTTACTGAATAAAAAACCAAGTATACAAAAAAAAAAAAGCAACAACTGTACAAAGTCATGAAGTTAACACAAATTAAAACTTTTTCCGAACTTCTGGCCCATCTATCATTTTGAATTTAGAAAATACATTCCCATTTTTAATCTTCTTTTATGTTAAGAATCCAGACAAATTTAATCAACATTGTCCTCTTATGTTTTTGGCCCACTGCTAAAAAGAGAAAAATTTAAAAGAAAAAAAAAGCTTTGTGCCACCAGTTTCAGAGCCAACAGAAAGTTACTCAAATGAGGAATATCGGCATTGTGAAATACTAAAAAAGGGATTTTACATTCTGGGATAAGTGTTAAAGCTTCTGCTTTACTTCTAAATAAAGTTGAGCCTGGGCTCCTGTAATTAATCTGCTGAGTTTCCTGAAGATATCCTCTAATATCTGGGGAAAAAAAGTATTTCCTGTATCAGAAGCATTTTTAATAGCTCTTCTAGTGAAAGTAGAATGGTCACATTTATTTCCCAATCCAATGAGCCAAAATTGCTGGGAAAGTTTTTTCCTCATTGTCTCAGCATTAAATCAACATTTGAAAAATGGAGACCTTTTTTTTTTTATTCAAAGAATTAAAACCCAGGTCATGGGTAATAGAAATCTCACCAGTTTTGTGCACTGGGCTTATGAAATTGAAACAAGTGACTCTATTCATTATTAATAAAAATATATGGTTCTGCTTAAACTAAATATCAAAGTCCTGGTTGAGTCTTAGGGACCCAGTGACTCCATGATATAAGGCCCCCTTGCTGCCCTTTTATGATTTTCTGCAAAGCTCTTCACACAATTTAGCACCTTGTAATCAGTGGGGACCTATATATCAAGGCGGAAGGAGGGTAAAGTATATTTTGTTAAACAAAAATTATGAAACACTCCATTGTGCCATATAAACTACGATTTCTTCTCTACTTTTCTGCTTTCAGATTTATAGCATTTATCTGATGTTGACACTGCTTTTTTATATAAAAGAAAATCTGACTATTTACATATATGTAAAAGAGATCTACTGGTTTAAAATATCATCATTGGGATGTTAAATCCTTCAACCCAAAAGTACTTGTCTCTGAGCAATCTGGCATCTGTTGGTTGTTAGTATCTTAAAAAGTAGTTTCTCCACAATTATTTGTATAAGAATTGGCAACATGATGGGTATGTTTAGTTAAATGAATCACAGATCTAAGTAGTTAACTTCCTTTTATTGCAAAGAAAACTGGATGATACAAACAACAGACTTATCCCTTGCAAACCCATTATTTTAAAACACTATACCCAATTAGATAGATAGATGGATGACTATATAGGTAGACAGAGAAAAAGACAGAACCCAGATGTACAAAAATTTTTGCTCAACTTTTTTTCCATGTTTGTCAAACTTTATTTGGATTCACCAAAAATCTGGTATGTTATTTGCCCAGTGATCTATATTATTGAGTCCAAATGCTTGGAGATATGACTAATTTTAGGCTTTCTGTATATCAGTCATGAAATACATGGAAGGAGTGCTTTTCTGTTAATCCAGTGTTCTGGATCTCATCCTAACGTGGGCTGCTGTGTTGACAGGCAGTTAAATGGGCACCGTTGGCTAGGAGTTAGATAAGAAACTGGGAAGGGGAAATTGGCAAAGACATCTCCATTGTACGAATTAATATTTAAGAGATGGTTATAAAGACACTTAAATCTGTGAGACTGTGAGAGTTCTAAGACTCTAAAAAGAAAGTAGTCTCAGCGACTTCAGAATCATTTCACATTATTAATTAATATTAACATCACATACATTGAAATTTCCTATTTAAGTCTGTCTTCTCTACTAGGCTAAGTATTTTACTTGCCTTATCTCATTCAATCCTAGAAAAGAATTCCTTGAAATAAATATTATGCTCCCATTTTACAGAGAGAGAATGAAGTCTTACATTTCTATAAATTGTTTCCCATATGTTTGCTTTGTTTTCTCTCTTTTTAAATTTTTAAATTTATTTCTAACTTTAAAGTTGAAGCAGAATTGATGTATATTAGTATACTAGTTTCTAGTGTACAGCATACGTGAGATTATATTCCATTGAAAGTCATTAAAAAACAATGGCTATCATTCCTTTTGCTGTGCAATATGTCCCTGTTGCTTATCTATTTGCTTTATAATAGACTGTATGTCTTCATCCCATCCCCTGATCTTGTCCTTTCCCTCTCCCTTTCCCCATGGTATCCAGTAGTTTGTTTTCTGTATCTCTAAGTATGTCTAAAAGCATACATTTTTTTAAATAAATGATGCTGAATATCCACATGCAAAAAAAAAAAAAGTGAATCGACTCATAGACCTTATACCACTGAGAAAAATCAGCTCAAAATAGATCATAGATATAAATGTAAAACTGTAAAATTCCTAAGAGATAACTGGAGAAAATCTAGGTGAACTTGGATTTGGTGATGACATTTTAGATACAACATTAAAAGCATGATTTATGAAAGAAATAATTGATAAGTTGAACTTTAAAAAAATTGTATTGGAGTGTAGCTGATTTATGATTTGTGTTAGTTTCAGCTGTAGGTTTGCTTCTGAATGGAGAAGCCCAGAACTGCTCGTCACTGGAACCTGAGTTAATAATTTTTGTCCTGTCACATCTTTGGCCTCTGAACTTCATCCCTACATGATCTTGTTATTTGCATTTTTTTTCCAATTTTTTTCAGTAAGCAAAAGGGGTTTAGCTTTTTTTGTTGCTTGCGGAAAGTCAGCTAACATCTTTACATTTTTTTAAATGGAACAATACTTGTTGATGCTTAACGGTAGTGTCCTTTCTTTTCAGAAGGTAAGCTGTCTGGTTGGGATCAAACTTGCCAAAGTTTATTCGAGTTCAGTTAAATCATTCTCAAAGTAGCTTGAAAGTAAACTGAAGTACAGTGGAGCCTCTGGTCAGTTTTAAAGAGAGGGCAGGAAGGGGCTTTGCATCAGTCCAGTATGACTTGCCCTTCTTCAGTTTCAGTCACTGTGCTGGGCACTTTATTTAAACTTCAGAGAAAGGTGGTCTCAGTGGCTACATTAGGCTCATAGAAGAGAAAACTTGGATTCAGAAAAATAGGCCTGAAGCTGCCTACATGGAGTTAAATCAGGGTGGCCTGACAGTGGGGCCCTTTCTGTCTTATATTCTCCTTCAAAGCAAACCCAAAGACACATATATTTTTGATCATCGTTTTGGTCCCTTGGACATTTTCAACGTCTGTTCAGCCCACTCAATACTTAAAGCATTGCAATCTTGCTTTCTTAAAAGGAAAATACCAGGAATTTATTCCATGGGCAGGGTGATAATGATTGATAATATTAGTACTCAGGAATTGATTTCACAACAATAACAAAATAAAGCTTTTCCTTTTGGTTGAAAAGTTATTAGAAATCTAAGGACCTGGATGAACAAAAGATGGAAGTGTTCCTAACTAAGCCATCGTGCTTTGATTTTATGTTAAATGGTTTGGTGAAAACTGAAATGCAGTAGGTACCAAAATGAATCTGTTTTCCCTACTGCTCTAGCCTCTCATATTTCATGTCTATTTAGGTTTGAAATATTGAAAGAAAATGAACAAAAATGCAAATATACTCCATAATGATTATGTTTTTCTTTTTCTCCATGTATTTTCTGCCTCTCCATAAAGATAACGTGATTTTATTAATTAGCACACATGGTTATAAAAACACCACTTGCCAGGGTGTTATTCCCATTTACTATTTCCACAATGTTGTGTAATGTGAAATTTTTGCACAGAATACTCAGCCAGGACTGTCAGCAGCTGAATTACCATGTGTTGGCAGTATCTGCTAGAACTTGCTCAGTGTACATCCTGTGAATAGGATGTGTGGAGCACATAATAAAAGAAAGATGACCTCTCTTAGATAAAATACATTTGCTTCTTCCTTCTGCTGTTAGTAATAGTATTTAGCCTGTCTTATAGTAATTTAAATCAGTGTCCTAAGGCACAGGATAATTAGGGATTTCCCTACATTGTAACAAATGGCCCTGGCATATTTCCCTTCCTGTTCATTCTATGGCTTTTGATAGTTTGTCATTTTTTGTTTTTTAAAGTTGCCTTAAAAGTAGGGGCGGGTAGAATGAAGTGGATTGGTTCATATGAAGCTTTTAGAAGCGATTTAAGATCTCTCGGATTTATGAAATTATTGTCCCTGGAGTTAACGTGAATCCTATTTGCCTCAAATATCATTATTTTCTTTGCCAGGAACTCTGACAAGCTGAATAAATATATAAAGGGGGAATCTTGGAAGTAGGCAGACAGACTGGTGACTCATGATGGGGTCAGAACCTTTGCTATTTGCTTAGGAACAGACCTCTCTCCCTGGCTGCTATGGGGAGGAAGTGATGATGGAGAATGGTCAGTCCCAGAGAGATGTGCTGGAGGCAGCTGGGAGGTCAGGGGTTAAACGTGTGCTATCTCAGCTATGCTGGGTGCAATAACAGCATCAGGCATCAGGAGAACGATCTATCAAGGCAATTAGTCAAGCCGGCCTTGTGGTAGCCCAGCTAGATCTGGCTCTGTTTGCGTCTGTTTATCAGTTCGAGATAAGAATTCTTGTGAACCTTTTTGTTACCTTGAGAAAGTAGACACCTGGAAGGTAAACATAAGACAGCAGTGTCTTTAAAAATTGATTTTGAAAAATGACTACAGCTCCCACAAGGATTAAATCATCTTTTTTTTTTTTTTTTTAAAGAAGAGGAATTTCTTTGCTTATTTTTTTCCCCATCCGTTTCTTGGTCTCTTCTTCCCAGAGTACAGATTACAGAATTGGGCCTCTTTTGATCAAATGTGGAACTTGGCCCAGATGCCCTAGGCAGTGGGGAAGATAATTTAGATTACTGCGGTCTTGTTTTTGCCCCAAGATTTTCCTTTAAATGCCACACTTTCCATAAACTGCCCTAGACATTCAAAACATCTATCGCTCTTGGTTCACAAGAGTGGGCTGATTTAATACATCTCTTTTCTCTTCTGATTTCAAACTCCTAGAGGACACTGGCAAGCATTTCTTTTGTCCTGATGTGATCATACCAAGGGGCACACAAGAGTCAGACATTTTCAAAGCGGATTTCACAGAAGCTCTCTGTGATTTGTAATAGTAATCGTAGTATAAAAGCGGAATTGTAAGGCTCTGCTGCCTGCCGGCAAGTGAAATCTTCCCAGACCAGGTATTGAACCTGTGTCCGCTGCACTGGCAGGCGGACACTCAGCCTCTGGACCACCAGGGAAGTCCTATTTTTCTACACCTTGGCATTAAACTAGATTTGCCCTAATGCACATCAGAAGAGGAGTGGGCCTCAGTCTTCAATGTCAGTGAGACAGTTACTGGGGGCATTTTTGTGAATCTTTCCTAACCCAGTTTGGGCTTACTTCATGATCTCATGGTCCCATCTGGCATTACAATTTCTAGTTATCTTCAAATCCAGTTTCCTAAGCTGAACCCACATTCCATTCTTCCAGGATAGCAAAGTATATCTGAATAAGAGGAGATTCTTCCAAATTTTCATTATCCTCCACTAGAAAAATCCAAGTCTAAGAGTTAGCTACCCAGATGTATGCAAGAGTCATCTTTATTTTTGACAGAAGCTATCTGTGTGACTTCGAGGAATTTATTTAATCTCTCTGATCCACACCTGTTCTCCATGTATGAACTGAGAATAGCGGTAGTACCTTCACGGGGTTCTTGTGTGGAATCAATGGAGATGGGCTCAGAGGTGCCGTGCATGGTGCTTAGAATACAGGAAGCGTCATATAAAGAGCCCAGCACTGTATAAATTCCTGCCACACAGTATATTTAGCAGATCCATTGACCTAGAGGTAGATGAGCTGCCTTATGCTACGGGTATGCTAAACCCAAATTTACCTGATGGCAAAAATAACACGGCTTCTATACAATTAAGATTGTTTTACCAGATTAAATGTTTACAACTTTTTTAAAAAGGGCGTTATTTTTAGACCGTGCTCAGGTTTACAGAAAAACTGAGCAGAAGGCGCAGAGATTTCTCATAAACCTCTTGCCCCCATACATGCCTCGCCTTCTCCACTGTCAACATCCTCCACCAGGGTAGCATGTTTGTTACAATCAGTGAACCTGCACTGACCTAAAGTCCACAGTTTACACTACAGTTCACTTCCGATTAAATTTTTAGGTTGTTGAGTACAGCCTCAGTGGTATCTAGCCATTCATTCAATTATTCATTATTGTTTCTATTTAGCAAATTTACTTTCCCCTAAACCGTGACATTTATTGTACTAATAAGACACAGTCGGGGTCTGTAAGGAGCCTACCATGTAGTCTTCATCATTTTTTTTTTCTAAAGTCTATTATGTTTAATTTATTTGTGTAAGGGCATATTATTCTACCACCCACGTGGAGCACATTTCCACCCAACCCACATCCTATAACTGCACTTACAAGGATTATAACACAGAGGCTTCTGCCAAAATATAAACGAATGCGTTTTCTGAACCTTCCTATTTATCCCCACAGTAAAAATGGAAGAAGGCAATTTAAATCACAACTCTGATCATTTGTCATTGCAAAACATTTTAAATAAGACCCTTCAAAAGTTCTTCTAGACAGAAGCTTGTCTTCATTTGTAAGTTATTATTAGATTCTGAAACTGCATCAAAGGCCAGCTATAACACAATCTGCTTCAGCACAGAATTTGGAATAATCGGATCTATTTGGCCCTCAGATTTTCATTATTTTCTTCTGGATTGGCCCCACTGTAAGAATGGGTGCTGGCAGCTTCACTTTGGGTGTAATCAGGACCCTGCAGTCCCCGAGGAAGTGAGTCTGGGTGAGGACAGGCACCTTTATGGACAGACAGTAGTTTTTGGGTTTGAACCTGAGTTGGTCAAACTGGGCAAGCCCTCCAGGACTTCCTGGATAGCTCAGCAGGCAAAGAATCTGCCTGTGATGCAGGAGACCCAGGGGACACAGGGTCAATCCCTGGATCTGTAAGATCCTCTGGAGAAGAGAATGGCAACCCATTCTTGCCTGGAGAATTTCATGGACAGAGGAGGAGGGCTACCGTTCATTGAAGTCCTCGGTTCACAGGAGGTCTGGCACCTGTCTTTTCAGAGCCGGCTGTCTTTTAGGGGTAGGGGTGAAGCGGGGCAGGTGGAATAAAGAGCTGGAGAGGGCAAGATCAACACAGCCCCCCTTGCCTTCTTTCTCAGGGGTCCCCAATGTGACACATTTCTTTCTACCATGAGTTCCTCTACATGTTCCTTTGAGTCTGCAAAGCAAGCCTCCCCCTTCACATGGTTAAATAGTTCTTTTCAGTCTTTGGCAATTAAAGAGGACCCTTCTGATCTTTACACTAAATCTGATACTCTTTGGCTGTTTCATAGGTTGCCATGGTATATCAATGTGGTTATTATTTAATGAATTCTTATTTCATCCTCTAGAGTAGAAGTTATTCTTGCCTGGAGAATCCCAGGGACGGGGGAGCCTGGTGGGCTGCCGGCTATGGGGTCGCACAGAGTTGGACACGACTGAAGCAACTTAGCAACAACAGCAGCAGCAGCAGAGTAAAAGTTCTCAGGGTCAGGTATTAGGTCTCCTTGGCTTTATATTATGAACATTTGGCATGTTGAAGATGCTTAATAAGTGCTTATGAAATGAATTAAACAGGATAGATCTAGGAGCATGGGCTTCCCTGGTGGCTCAGGAAGTAAAGAACCCACCTGCAGTGCAGGAGACCCAGATTCCATCCCTGGGTCCAGAAGATCCCCGGGAAATGGGAATGGCTACCCACTCCACAGTATTCTTGGCTAGCGAATCCCATTGGCAGAGTCCATGAGGTCACACAGAGGTCACACAACTGAGCCACTAAAACACTATTAGCATTAACAGAAAAAAATAAATATAAGTCATTAAATATTTATATTGACTTTTCTTAGTATGTAAAATGATATGTGATACTAGGTCTAAGAAATTTCAGGAGTTTTGGATATAGTATAAAGAAATGAAAAGGTGACTTTCCTTATGATTACAAACAAATCTCATTAATATTTAAACTAAGTAATAAGGTTAAAATCAATATAAGCAATGATAATTACCTTCTTCATCATAGAAGTGTAATTTTCTGGCTTTTAAGATGAATGAGGGCATCAATGCAGGTTGATCTTTTATCTTCTACTTATATTCACAAAAGATCTGAGGGAATCCCAATTTCCTTTAGACTAAATTTGCAGAAATAACAAGTAAAATTCAGTAGATATTCTAAATACTTTAATATTCACTTACAAACTAGACAAAATACAGGTACATTAATTCTTGCTAACGATATGTTGTAAAGCTTTGGAGTCAAGACTTTATTTATCAAAATGACATGGCCTCTGTAAATACTTTCTGTTCCTAAAGCGACAGTGCTATGAAAAACAAAAGTTTGAAAAATCATAACCACTAGTCACTTTCAGATTTCTGGACTCAGATTAGTGATTTATTGAAATAATCTGGAAAAATCTATGAAGTCAGATTCCAATGCTGGTAGGTTAAAAAAATAATGTGTGACTCAATTATATAGGATTAATCAAATTATCCTAGGGAGAGAAAATAACGTTAAAAAATTCTTATCACAAACATTTACTTCTAAAATATTTAACAGATAGAATAATCTAAGACACTTTGTGATCTTTATTTTATAGCAACTGTGGTACTGCTGGTGGTGGTGGTGATGGCTTTGTTGCTCTTGTGACCCCATGAATGGTAGTCCACCAGTTCTTCTGTCCATGGGATCTCCCAGGCAAGAATTGCTGGAAGGGGGCGCCATGTCCTTCTTCAGGGCATCTTCCTGACCAGGGATCAAGCCCATGCCTCCTACATTGCAGGCAGATTCTTTACTGTTTGAACCACCAGGGAAGCCCATAGCAACTGAAGAACGTACCATATTTTGAGGGGAATTATCGTGATTTAACATTGAATTGCTAAGCAATTCCTTGCCGTGCATAGGATGAGTAATAACAGAAAGTATTGGCTCAAAGGAGCTCTCCGTGCGATCATATAGAAGAGATGAAAGAAGCCTGGAGAGGTAAAATGTAGTGGAAGGAGCCGATGTCAGCAGGACTGAGTCAGCTAGTGAGCAGAGAGAAAATCACATCAGGGTAAACCTTGCAGATCTTAGGAGTGAGTCCGCCAGGGCCAGGAGATAACCTGACAGGGAAGAGTCAGATCTCCAGGACAGTGGATCAGGAGGATTTGGGAAACAAGCTGCTGACATTTTAACCCATCATTACTTGTGCCATCTCTTTGCCTTTTCAGAGGATTAGCTATCTATGTTAATTTCAAATTTACTAGTTGCTAAATATACACACACATATAGAGAAAGAGAGCTTGGCAGGCTATAGTCCATAGCGTCATAGGGTCACAAAGAGTAGGACATTATCTAGTGCACACACACACACACATATTTATATTTGTATTTTAGGTTAAATAATACAGAGGACATTAGTCAAGAGTATGTCTTTCATGTTTTGCTCCAAGCACGGGCTACTGATCTCCTTGTAATAGACAATTCCAACTCTGATGCATTTTCACAATTTTCTTTTTGAATTTGTGCATCACTTTAGTTTTAATCCTTCAACTCTCTCATACTCTTTGTATATTATATAGCCAATATTCTACAATACAGTTGGCCTTTACAATCCAAAATTTACTATGAAGATGAGCTTTCAGAAACAATCCTTTTAAGGGAGTAGTACTTTTAAGAGATTGATATATGGACTTCCCTGGCGGCTCAGCGGTGAAGAATCCCCCTGCCTATGCAGGAGACATGGGATTGATCCTGGATCAGGAAGATTCCCTGGAGAAGGAAATGGCAACCCACTCCAGTATTCTTGCCTGGGAAATCCCATGAACAGAGGAGCTTGGCGGGCTACAGTCTATGGGTTTGCAAAGAGTCAGACATGACTTTGAGACTAAACAAAAACAAACAATAGTATATTCATAGCATAATATAATTTTACTATAACACACCTTCCCATAATATTTTGATTTCTCAAGTATCAAAGGGTGTATGCTCCTCATAAGACACAGATAGCTATACTCTGGTAGATCAAAGCATCTAGGTTATGATAAGAGGCTTATGGACTCAATATGATTCTATGGTTAGAAATATATATATATTCATATCTAGCTGATCTCAGGAGTTTCAGAGAAATCTCTAAGGATTGGAACTTGAAATGCATTACTTTTTTTCTAGGCCAGTTGAGAAATGAAAACATTCTTAATTATTTTAAGCCCATATAGTGGTGTACAATGTAATTAACTCTGATGTGTGTTTCACACCCAATTAGAGGGTATTTTAGCACCAAGATAATTGGACCCAGCAGCACCTGGGAAGTGTAATCAAACAAGTTTATCAGCAGAAATTATTGTCTTATGATCCTTTGCACTTTATGTTGTTCAAAGAGAGAATGGTCAAGACATCTGGGAAAACGTTGTTCATTATTAAAATTTTGTGAAGGTCGAATCCAGTTCAAGATATTGCTATGTATTTAAAAATTTGTAAACTTTGCTGTAATTTCATAATCTATGTGCTACTTTTACTAATGACTTATTCATTCCTTATCAAGATGATCATACCCACCCACTTTTTCTGGTAGCCAATGGTCTGTGGTATGTTCTTGGGTCTGTGTTATGTTCTTGGTTATGGGAATAATCTGCTATTATTTTTTTTTCCTTTGGATTGTTTGGGAATCAAATTCAGAACTGGAGTTCAGGCTGCAACTCATAGTTTGGAATTTTCAGACAGCACCAACCACAAGTTCAAAGGGTTCATGCCCTCAGGAGAGAGCCTATGGATTCCGTGTCTTCACAGTCCTGGTGGTGGCAATGCTGCCGGGATGGAAGGAGGATAAGAAGGAAACGAGAAAGGAAGAATGCCGGCAGGCTGTGTATCTAGTTGCCGTGGGGCAGGCTCTTCAAAATAGGTGGAGCCTTCAGATATTATCTGAACACAACTGTTTTCAAAGCTCTCTCTTCTTACCTCCGTTATCTGCATTACAATAATATGAGACTGTGCCTTTAGAAGACATAACAAAAGCAAGGTCACAGTCATCACGTGTATTTTTTGATATACCAGGGAGCAAGGGCAAGTCACTTAACCAAGCCTGCTTAGATACTTTTATTTCTCATCGGGTTTTGCTTTTGTTTTGTTTTCCTCCTAGTTTGAGTAACGTGTCTTGAGAAGGCTCTGACAGCAGAAACACTCTACTTTAGTAAAAAGGAAAGTGCTCTTTGCTGCCTTATATAGGAAAATCTGATTTCCTCATACCCATGGCTTTTATACAAGGGAAACACACCAGATTTCTATAAACCCTGGCTTTCTTCCTATAGGCAAGTCAGGTCTTTTATTTTTTTTTTAATCTTGTCTAACACAGTTGTTTTTCGGTGTGTGGTGAGGGGTAGTGGTGGGGACTATGCAACCACTTATAATTACATTAGAGTATTTTGTTATTATATTAGTGTCTTTTAGATGGCTTTTAATACTGTATTTTGGCCCAGTTTTAAAACTTAAACAGAGCCAACTAGTCAAACTACACTAATGCTAAAATTGATGTTAATGGAAGCTGAGGAAATGCTTCTTGAGAATTTAATGCCTTGGCCTATTCATTTGTGACTTAAAGTCACAAATTTTAAATTTAAGAGTCTACTGGGTGCTAGATAAAAAGAATATAAATATGTATTGCCTTTGGGAAAATAGGAATGTATTTAAGAAAATAAATTATGAGCACAAATTGAGGAAGTACAACATAAGCGTCAAGAGATGTTCTTAGTCATCAGAAGTAAAGGACCACTGGCAACTGGGTTGATGGATAAAG
Source organism: Madoqua kirkii (assembly GCA_006408675.1). NCBI lineage: Eukaryota > Metazoa > Chordata > Mammalia > Artiodactyla > Bovidae > Madoqua > Madoqua kirkii. The sequence continues at coordinate 18,976 of SJYC01122869.1, forward strand.
GATTCCTGTAGGGAGGAGACTGGAGCCCAAAGAAATTTAGGGCAAATGCCTGGAAACAAAGATGAAGGACTTGCTGTGGCCTTTTCACACTGGAGAAGTTACTGCGTAAAGCATGTGAGCCCAGTCATTTCTGAATAGCAGGTGGTGCTAGTAGTAGGGAACCTGCCTGCCCCTACAGGAGACAAAAGATACGTGGATTTGATCCCTGGGTCAGGAAGATCCCCTGGAGGAGGACATGGTGACCGACTCCAGCAATCTTGCCTGGAGAATCTCATGGACAGAGGAACCTGGAGGGCTACAGTCCATAGGGTCACAAAGAGTTAGACATAAGGCAATCTAGCACAGCACACAGCCAGCCTTGCAACTTAAAAAAAATCACCACATCCCATTCCTTATTGCTGGAAGATAGGAAAACAGACAAAGACAATCTTCTATATACTTTCTTTCAAACAGCCTCACAGTCGTTGTGACCAGCAAACTAGAGAGCAAGAGATATATTTAAAGCTCTGCTCATCTCAACAAAATAGCAAAATCTACTTAGAAGAAAAGAAAAATGGTGTTCCGTATGACAATCAGGAATTGTGTGGGTGCAAGTGTGCCTGTGTGTGTGCGTATTTCACGCAAAGCCTGGATGTCTGTTTGGAAGGGAAGGTTTACTTTCCAGTGGACTTAGACTCATAGATATATTGTTTAGTATCTCTAATCAGAAGCCACATGTTCAGCATTTGGCAAATTCCATAGGTGACGTAAGTGAGGAGAAGGTTCATAAACAAATTCCCCATTATTTGCCTCCTGTTGCAAACTTTACTGGAAACCAAAATGGTGGTTTCCAAAAAGCAGTGAGCTTTGTTTTCAACAGCATATTCCATTTCTCAGTAGGAGAAGAAGAAACAGATAAAGTAGAAAAGACATCCAAGGTTTGGGTCCTTGGGCCTCGTAGACAGTTCCACAAGGAGAAATCAAAACTTTTACATATTGATCTTCAGTGTAAAACTTCTAACTGTTGATCTCCGTTTCTCTGTCAGGAGCTTGCAGTTACACCATCTGAGGCAGATCCTGGCCAGAATGATTTCATATTTAATCAACTCTTTGATGCAGGAAAGTGTTAAAAGCTTATTGAGCATCTCACCATCTCCTCTCTCCTGGACTTTCCTCTACCACCACAGACTCTGTGAAGCCTTGGGAAGGCTTTTTTCTTTGATTTGTTTGCCTTCAGAGTTCTAGCTCTTCATCTCTGGCCTTTCCAGATTTGCGAACAGCCGGAGCACATTTTAAAAACCCAACAGTGCTTGGCCAACACAAACTAATTTTCATGGACTATCAACACTGTTGCCATGATGTGCAGTCTCCCTGACATCTCCACTCCCCGTCTGTGCGTGACTCAGGCGCAGGCTTCATGCTTCGGGGCGCCTGGGACGGCATCCTCAGAAGCAGATGGGCCAATAAACGTACACAATGTCTCAGAATCTAAACAGAGCAGCAGGTTTAATTTTGGAGCCCATTTCCCCATGAAAATACAGACTTTCAAAGCCTGACTCAGTGAAAGGCTCTTCAAAGCTTTAAACCTTGAAATTTTTCAGTGGATGTGTGCTGGGATTGGGGTAGTCCCAGTAATAGAATATTCTAGAATAAGACATTTATAGTGGAAAAAATGTAGGGGGCTCAGGTACTTATCTGAGTGATGTGATTATTTAACATGAGAGGGAAACATTTTTAAAACTTTTGAAGACAGATAACTTCCCAACTCTTTTTTTTTTTTCCCTTGGCTGATGTGTAGAGAAAGTATGATATGCTGTGACATTTGGAGACTTGTTCTCCAGAAGTCTCCTTGATAAAAAGGCAAGAGTTATAGTGTTCCTTTCATGTGCTATACAGGTGTTTAAATAGAGTAGGCTTAGACTGGTGACTTGAAGGAAGTTTTGCACTTGTGCTTGCTGCCTCTAAGGTTAGAATAAAAGTTTTACTTTTAAATAGAGGAACAGGGCACTAAGAATATTTCCTTGACAGAGATAATTGAGGAGAAAAAGACAATAATGTTGAACAGGTTTGAGCCCAGGCTTGCAAAAAAAAAAGAAAATATTCCTGCATTTCTTCTCAGTTCAGTTCAGTCTCTCAGTTGTGTCCGACTCTGCGACCCCATGAATCCAGCACGCCAGGCCTCCTTGTCCATAACTAACTCCCGGAGTTCACTCAGATTCATGTCCACTGAGTCAGTGATGCCATCCAGCCATTTCATCTTCTGTCGTCCCCTTCTTCTGCTGCCCCCAATCCCTCTGAGCATCAGAGTCTTTTCCAATGAGTCAACTCTTCGCATGAGGTGGCCAAAGTCCTGGAATTTCAGCTTTAGCATCATTCCTTCCAAAGATATCCCAGGGCTGAACTCCTTCAGAATGGACTGGTTGGATCTCCTTGCAGTCCAAGGGACTCTCAAGAGTCTTCTCCAACACCACAGTTCAAAAGCATCAATTCTTCAGCACTCAGCCTTCTTCACAGTCCAACTCTCACATCCATACATGACCACAGGAAAAACCATAGCCTTGACTAGACAGACCTTAGTCGGCAATGTAATGTCCCTGCTTTTGAATATGCTATCTAGGTTGGTCATAACTTTTCTTCCAAGAAGTAAGTATCTTTTAATTTTATGGCTGCAGTCACCATCTGCAGTGGTTTTGGAGCCCTCACAAATAAAGTCTGACACTGTTTCCACTGTTTCCCTATCTATTTCCCATGAAGTGATGGGACCAGATGCCATGATCTTCATTTACAGAATGTTGAGCTTTAAGGCAACTTTTTCACTTTCTTCTTTCACTTTCATCGAGAGGCTTTTTAGTTCCTCTTCACTTTCTGCCATAAGGGCAGTCATCTGCATATCTGAGGTTATTGATATTTCTCCCAGCAATCTTGATTCCAGCTTGTGTTTCTTCCAGTTCAGTGTTTCTCATGATGTACTCTGCATAGAAGTTAAATAAGCAGGGTGAATATATACAGCCTTGATGCACTCCTTGTCCTATTTGAAACCAGTCTATTGTTTCATGTCCAGTTCTAACTGTTGCTTCCTGACCTACATACAGATTTCTCAAGAGGCAGGTCAGGTAGTCTGGTATTCCCATCTCTCTCAGAATTTACCAGTTTATTGTGATACACACAGTCAAAGGCTTTGGCATAGTCATTAAGGCAGAAATAGATGTTTTTCTGGAACTCTCTTGCTTTTTCCATGATCCAGCAGATGTTGGCTAATTTGATCTCTGGTTCCTCTGCCTTTTCTAAAACCAGCTTGAACATCAGGAAGTTCACGGTTCATGTATTGCTGAAGACTGGCTTGGAGAATTTTGAGGATTACTTTATTATCATGTGAGATGAATGCAATTGTGCAGTAGTTTGAGCATTCTTTGGCATTGTCTTTATTTGGGATTTGAATGCAAACTGACCTTTTCCAGTCCTGTGGCCACTGCTGAGTTTTCCAAATTTGCTGACATATTGAGTGCCATCCTCTAATATGCAGGGGCTCAGCTTGCAAAGGTGGAGAATATTTTATCATATTTCTGTGAAAATATAGCCTCTTTCATGCTACCACTGACTCCCATAGATTTTTACCTCAAAAAAAAAAAAAAAAAACCCAAAAAACTACCATAGATGCCTTAATCTAAGCCTCTGGAGTTAGTTTCCATCTGTGCCTTTCTACAGAAAATTTGCTTTGGCAACAGAGTTATGTCAAAAGCTACAGTGCAGATATCCCAACAAATATAAGTACATGAAAC
>SJYC01122871.1:0-23569 GCA_006408675.1 Madoqua kirkii
TCGCAAAGAGTCGGATGCGACTGAGTGACTGAACTGATCTGAACTAAATTCTATCTTGTCATTAAAAATAAATAACCTTCTACTTCTTTTGAAATACATACAGTTTTTTTCTTGTCACCTCTGCTCAACTAAATGGTGGCAAGTTCTAGGTTCCTCATATCTGCTCCCAAGTAGATCCCTGGTTACCCTGCTCTTCATACTGGATACTATCTTAGAATGGACTTCAGAAGTACTGCCTAATTTCTTGGGCTTCCCAAGTGACTCAGTGATAAAGAATCCACCTGCCAATGCAGGAGACTCAGGGGACATGGGTTTGAGAATATCTCCTGGATGAGGAAATGACATTCCACTCCAGTATTCATGCCTGGAAAATCCCATGGAGAGAGGAGACTGGTGGAGTATATGGGGTCTCAAAGAGTCAGGCATGACTAAGCAAGCATGCACACCTGATTCCTTAAGATCTAGATGTTTGGTAGCCACAAGGGTGTTGCTGCTGCTGCTGCTGCTAAGTCAGTTCAGTTGTGTCCGACTCTGTGCGACCCCACAGACGGCAGCTCACCAGACTTCCCTGCTCCTGGGATTCTCCAGGCAAGAACACTGGAGTGGGTTGCCATTGCCTTGTCCAATGCATGAAGTGACAAGTAAAACTGAAGTCGCTCAATGGTGCCCGACTCTCAGCAACCCCATGGACTGCAGCCCACCAGGCTCCTCCATCCATGAGATTTTCCAGGCAAGAGTGCTGGAGTGGGGTGACATTGCCTTCTCCAAAGAAGGGTGTTACTATTACTTAAATAAATAATTGAACCATCAAAAAAAAAAAAAGTCTACAGTGAGTGGAGCCACGTAGTACTTGCCTCCACTTCATTTCCAGAAAGGTTCTTAATTGTCCTATACCATTTTTTCCATAAAAGATATTATAAGAATTTTTAAAACATTCATTATCTTTGATTTTTTTTTCATCTTTTGGTTCAGTTCAGTTGCTCAGTTGTGTTCAACTCTTTGTGACCCCATGGACTGCAGCATACCAGGCTTCCCTGTTCACCACCAACTTCCAGAGTTGACCTTTACTAGGGGAGAATTTGCTTACTACATATTCATATATTATAATAATTTGTACATTATAAAATGCAAGTCAAGAATTTTTAATAAATTCAGAGAGTGAGCAACTATCACACTATCACAACTAATCTGCCCTTGGATCATTTCCACCATCTTCTGAAATTCCTCAGGGCCCATTTGTAGTCAACTTGTCCATCGAGCATGAAGCTAAGAGGGAAAAGTTTTCCTCAAAAGTTCGACTCACAAGCTTAGAGAAGGAACTTGTGGTAGCCAGGGGGAAAATTGAGGGGTAAAGACTGGGAGTTTGGGATCAAAATGTACCCTCTAATACATTTAAAATGGAAACCAACAGGGTCCTACTATACACACAAAGAACTCTGCTCAATGTCATTTGACAGCCTGGAAGGAAACCAAATTTGGGGGAGAATGGATACATGTATATGTGTGTCTGAGTCCCTTTGCTGTCCACCCGAAATATCACAACATTGTTAAACTGACTATGCTAAGTCGCTTCAGTCATGTCGGACCCTGTGTGACCCCATAGACAGCAGCCCACCAAGCTCTCTCATTCCTGGGATTCTCCAGGCAAGAACACTGGAGTGGGTTGCCATTTCCTTCTCCAAGGCATGAAAGTGAAAAGTGAAAATGAAGTCGCTCTCAGTCGTGTTTCTTAGCAACCTCATGGACTGCAGGCTACCAGGGGTCTCCATCCATGGGATTTTCCAGGCAAGAGTACTGGAGTCGGGTTCCAGTGCCTTCTCAGAAAATGACTATACTCCACTATAAAATAAAACACATTTATTAATTTTTTCTCCTAAAGTCAGTGCAGTTTTCCCCGGTGGCTCAGTGGTAAAGAATCTGCCTGCCAGTGTTGGAGACATAGGTTCGTAGGTTCAGTCCCTGATCTGGGACGATCCCACACACAATGGAGTAGCTAAGGTCAGACACCAAAGCTGTTGAACCTGTGCTCTAGAGCCCCGGGGCCACAATGCGAGCCCACGTGCCACAACCTGCTGCAGCCTGCTCCCCCGGGGCCCCGGCTCTGCCACAAGAGAAGCCAGTGCGTTGAAAAGCCCGTGAGCGACTGCAGAAAAGCGCTCGCAGCAGCAACGAGGACCCAGCACAGTCAAAAATAAAATAGAGCCGTACCACAAATAAACAGCGCCATTGTGCGGGCTGTGTATCGCGGGCAGAATGAATGCTTAGGGTGAGTTTATGATAAACTAGGAGGAACAGAAGGTATTGTGATGGAAAGTTATTTCTAATTCATAATAAGCAACCATTGAGGAGAAGATGGGAGGAGCCGGAGCTTCGTGGGACACACAGATGAAGGTGGGTGAGAGCGGATATTCACACAGTGCATACGCTGGGCCACCCCCTTTTACGCAGGCTTACTTGTGTAATACACACAACAACCCTAAGAACTAGTGCCATTACTATTCTTGTTTCACAGATGGAAACCCTGAAGTCCAGACAGATAAAGTAAACAAACAAATCAGGGATGGAATTTGGGTTCAAACTCAGGAAGCCTCGCTCTAAAATTCGCCCGGTCATCCGCTGCCCTGCACTTCTGATGTGTCACCTGGGTTATAAAACTAGACAAAATAAGAGGTAGACATTTATAAGTCGGAGCCAAATAATTAGCAGTAGTTAAGGTTCTGGGAACTAGAATAAGCAGAACAGGAAAGATACAGCCTTGTGCAGTGTGAAGGCTGTTTCAACCTGGCTGCGCTGTGTCCGGGTAACACGGGCAGAGGTGTCCGTGGAAAGCTAAAAGTTGCTGGTGGAGTGAGAAGGAAGCACTAAATGAGGCGCAATGAAAGAAACACAAGAGCAATAATTCTGCGCCCTGGGACTAGCCTCGGGCAGAGACCCGCGCTCTCCACTTCTGCAAACAAACCAATATCCGCTAATGGCTTTGCACCCACGGTCTCGGGTACATTTCTAGTCTCCTCTCTCCCCTTGATCTGCTCAATTAATATTTTCCTTCTCCTAGGCGCTCCCGCCCTACTCAGCCCAGTCTATATTCTTTTTCCAGATGTGTGACAACCACGTCTTGGCCTCTGAACAGATTTCAGACTCATTTGTTTCACGGCTCTGTGTTCCCTTTTTTTTGCTGATACTGGAGGATTTTAGAAGTCTAAGGAGACTTCCGTGGAAGCTGCTCTGTGGTACTTGAGTTCCAAGTTGGAGAATATATGTCCTGGCAGCTCTGTGAACGCAAGTGCTTCCTGGAGGCCGGGGCCAAAATGGGAAACGCAGCTGAGGCCGATGTTCTGGACTTCGGGTTGCCTTCTTGGGTATAAGAGCTGAGAGAGTCAGAGCGGTGAAGGCTCTTTGCAAAGGCAAGCCGGGGGAAGCGAGGGGAGCCGCCCTTACACATGCATTTCCGTGTACTCACTGCCCAGGCCGTTAGGATTATTCTGGCAACAGTTTGAAAAGTGGCAGCTTATTTGATACCTAATAAGTAAAAGAGGAAAAAGGAAGGGAGATGTATTACTATAGACAACAGAAAATGTAAGCCAAACTCTCCTGCTGGAATCCTGTGTGGGCTTGAAGGATCTTGTTCAAGGAAATGGATTCGCCCATAATAAATTATCTTAAAACATCATGACAAAAGTGTGCTTTTCAGGAACAGATGGAAAGCATAGCCATTCCAGTAATGTTTCTTTCCAACGAGGGAAGTACCTAGTTAAGGGCTGCCCAGGGGCACTAGTGGTAAGGAACTTGCCTGCCAACGCAGGAGACATAAGAGATGCGGGTTCAGTCCCTGGGTGGGGAAGATCCCCTGGAGGAGGGCATGGCAACTGACTGCAGCATTCTTGCCTGGAGAATCCCATGCACAGAGGAGTCTGGTGGGCTACAGCCCACAGGGCCGTGGAGAGTCCGACCTGACCGAAGCCACTTAGTACACACGTACCTAGAGCTTGTTAACTTCTATCAATCAAACCACATCAATATAAAATACTATATTTCTGAGACCACCAAATCCCAATATAGAAAAAAAAATTATAGTCTCTTAACTCATTTAATATGCATAAATTCACTTTTTAGCACATTGCTTAATTTTAGCTCTTATTTTCTAAGATAAAATGCGTATTTTCTGAGGAATACTTAGAGAAAGAATTTCCCAGGATTTTGTTTTTTCTTGGCTTTTTAAGCACAGAGTTTTCCCAACTGTAGTTGAATAATTGCAACTATTTTGTAAGAATAATTTCATCGGTCAGCAATTTAAAATTGTGGTCCTGTAGATAGCATGCTTAAAACTTGGAGGAGAGTGGATACATGTACATGTGTGGCTGATTCCCTTCGCTTCTCATCTGAAACTGCCACAACACTCTTTAATTGGCTATATCGCAATACAAAACAAAGAGTTAAAAGTAGAAAAAATACATATATATATAAGAAGAATACATGAGACAGTCAGTTAAGCTAGTGTTAGCTAATGCCAATGGTAAACAGCTGCCACCTTGCTTATCTCTAGAGATACTGAGCAATCCCGGCTTCCCGGTGCCCCTGGTCTGGCCCAGGGCTAGTGGACTGACAGGACTGAGGTGCCAGGTTGATGCCTCAGCTGTGGACATGGTGAGGGAAAGGTTGGGGGTGCAAGGCAAAAATCTTGTTTTTTTCCCTTTAAAAGAGAACAAATGCCCTGAATACAAGACGAGGATTCCAGCACTGCACCGCCAAAAATATGCCACTAAAAGAAACATTTCAAATTCTAGAATCTTCTAAAGTATCCATAATAATTTGGGGGATGGTATTCTTGAAAAAGTCCTGTTGATTGCATGTTGTTCTGTTATATTTCTAAGCAGCACCTCATTTCATTCTCATTTATCTTGGCTTATAAGATAAATTACTAAGTCTACCTATTTTGACTAAATAACAGTATTTCACATACTAGGAGTGTATATTTGCAATTCATTATTTATATAGAATTTTGTTTATCTCAGATTGAGTTTGTCTGTAGCATATCATATTATCTTAACAGTAGTCCCAAGGTGTAACTTGTTAACTTCTATCAATCAAACCACATCAATATAAAATACTATATTTCTGAGACCACCAAATCCCAATATAGAAAAAAAAATTATAGTCTCTTAACTCATTTAATATGCATAAATTCACTTTTTAGCACATTGCTTAATTTTAGCTCTTATTTTCTAAGATAAAATGCGTATTTTCTGAGGAATACTTAGAGAAAGAATTTCCCAGGATTTTGTTTTTTCTTGGCTTTTTAAGCACAGAGTTTTCCCAACTGTAGTTGAATAATTGCAACTATTTTGTAAGAATAATTTCATCGGTCAGCAATTTAAAATTGTGGTCCTGTAGATAGCATGCTTAAAACTTGGAGGAGAGTGGATACATGTACATGTGTGGCTGATTCCCTTCGCTTCTCATCTGAAACTGCCACAACACTCTTTAATTGGCTATATCGCAATACAAAACAAAGAGTTAAAAGTAGAAAAAATACATATATATATAAGAAGAATACATGAGACAGTCAGTTAAGCTAGTGTTAGCTAATGCCAATGGTAAACAGCTGCCACCTTGCTTATCTCTAGAGATACTGAGCAATCCCGGCTTCCCGGTGCCCCTGGTCTGGCCCAGGGCTAGTGGACTGACAGGACTGAGGTGCCAGGTTGATGCCTCAGCTGTGGACATGGTGAGGGAAAGGTTGGGGGTGCAAGGCAAAAATCTTGTTTTTTTCCCTTTAAAAGAGAACAAATGCCCTGAATACAAGACGAGGATTCCAGCACTGCACCGCCAAAAATATGCCACTAAAAGAAACATTTCAAATTCTAGAATCTTCTAAAGTATCCATAATAATTTGGGGGATGGTATTCTTGAAAAAGTCCTGTTGATTGCATGTTGTTCTGTTATATTTCTAAGCAGCACCTCATTTCATTCTCATTTATCTTGGCTTATAAGATAAATTACTAAGTCTACCTATTTTGACTAAATAACAGATTTCACATACTAGGAGTGTATATTTGCAATTCATTATTTATATAGAATTTTGTTTATCTCAGATTGAGTTTGTCTGTAGCATATCATATTATCTTAACAGTAGTCCCAAGGTGTAGCCAGGCAGGTATTATCAGCTCCTTTTTGTACTAAGGAAGGAAACTGTTACTTGAGAAAGGCATCAGATGGTACTCTCTGCATGGCAGGGAGAGATAGACCCTGCACCTTCTGATTGATCCAGCCAATGGATCAAACATGCTACCTTCACAGTTTTTAAAGTGAAATCTCACCTTTAATTCATGAGAGTTGCCTGAGGAAGACAGAGTGAAGATGGCTGGAAAAGAATCAGGCTGAGATTTCAACTGTCATATTCTGCGCTTGGAGGCTGGTTCTCCAGGCTTCCATGTGGGGAAAGGGTGCTCCTTCTCTTCTCCCTACCCCACCCCACCCCCGTGGCTGGGACATTCATCTCAGTTAAAAACAAACTGCCCATTCTCTTTTCTATGGTGTTGTGGGTCCTGATTTCAAAATGCTTGGGAAGTACTGTTCTAAGCAATCAAGTAGAAACTTTAATCCACTTGAAAGCTATTTCTCACCCATTTATTCATTCAACCTCTATTTATTAAGAGATCAGATGCTCCAGATGTAGTGCCAGCTGTGATAAATATAAAAGTGAAAACATTGAGCTCCTGGACCTGGTGTGTGTGTGTTGTTTACTGGGAGAGGCAGCCAGGCCCAGGGACAAACACAGATCAGAGAAGGGTGATCACAGCAGGAGGAACAGGGGCTGCAGGAGTACTGAGCTGTGGCTCTCAGCCAGGATTTCTTGCGAGGGGTGCATAGGGAGTCTTCTCAGAGCAGTTGGTCTTTTGGCTGACAGATGATTTTTTCTTTGAATCCTAATGGACTGCAAAGACTGTTCTAGGGAAAGGGGCAACAAGTGATAAAGAGACTCTATTTTATGCAGAATGAGTAGCTGTATAAAGGTCTGAAGACACTAGAGGCCTCTCTTTCTTTTCAGGCAAGAAAATATTTCAACAAAGTAGGGAGGGGTTCCGAAGTGTGTACTACTCAAGAGGCCAGACTAGAAAATTCCAAATCCTGCAAAGCTTTCTAGATCACGAAGGGTGTTCAACACCAGAGCTGCAATCTCTAGTTCTGTAACAATATATTTAAAATCTGCCAATTCTGTTTTCAGTATCATTGGTGATTACGGCCTGAAATTTGACTCAAATAGTTCCAATGAATATACAAATAGTAGCTAATATCTATTACTGCTGCTGTTGCTAAGTTGCTTCAGTCGTGTCCGACTCTGCACGACACCACAGACGGCAAGCCCACCAGGCTCCCTCCGCCCTGGGATTCTCCAGGCAAGAACAGTGAAGTGGGTTGCCATTTCCTTCTCCGACGCATGGAAGTGAAAAGTGAAAGTGAAGTCACTCAGCCGTGTCCGACTCAGCAATCCCATGGACTGCAGCCCACCAGGCTCCTCCATCCATGGGATTTTCTAGCAAGAGTACTGGAATGGGGTGCCATTGCCTTCTCCGAATATCTATTAAGCCATGATATTAAAAGACATTTACTTCTTGGAAGAAAAGTTATGATCAACCTAGATAGCATATTGAAAAGCAGACACATTACTTTGCCAACAAAGGTCCATCTAGTCAAGGCTATGGTTTTTCCAGTGGTCATGTATGGATGTGAGAGTTGGACTGTGAAGAAGGCTGAGCGCCGAAGAATTGATGCTTTTGAACTGTGGTGTTGGAGAAGATTCTTGAGAGTCCCTTGGACTACAAGGAGATCCAACCAGTCCATTGTGAAGGAGATCAGCCCTGGGATTTCTTTGGGAGGAATGATGCTAAAGCTGAAACTCCAGTACTTTGGCCACTTTATGCGAAGAGTTGACTCATTGGAAAAGAGTCTGATGCCGGGAGGGATTGGGGGTAGGAAGAGAAGGGGATGACTGAGGATGAGATGGCTGGATAGCATCACTGACTGGATGGGCATGAGTCTGAGTGAATTCTGAGAGTTGGTGATGGACAAGAAAGCCTGGCGTGCTGCAATTCATGGGGTCACAAAGAGTCAGACACAGCTGAGCGACTGAACTGAACTGAACTGAACTTGGTAACAACTGTCCTAAATTCTTGATAACTACTCAACAATTCTGGGCTACAGTCCATAGGATTGCATAGAGTTGGACACGACTGAAGTGACTTCAGTTCAGTTCAGTTCAGTGGCTCAGGCATGTCTGACTGTTTGAGACTCCATGGACTACAGCACAGCAGGCCTCCCTGTCCATCACCAACTCCCAGAGCTTGCTCAAATTCATGTCCATCGAGTCAGTGAAGCCATCCAACCATCTCATTAGAGGCAATACTACACCCTAATCACAAAATTCTATGTAAGCTATCTTTGTTATAAGACTACGTTTGCTCTGTGAGTTCATGTGAACAATGTTATTTTGAGTTTCTTGGAAAAATAAGCAGTAGAGAAATATTAGTCATGTTTTAGAGTCATCCCACTTACTGTTATTAAAATAAAGTCATCCATTAGAAAGTGCTTATCCTTATCATTTGAAAAGATTGTTTCTCTTACGGCACCTAAACACTCTGATTTTTAGTTTTTCATTTATAAACCAAAGATGGACATACGCTGTTGCTAGATGGTGAGAGGGCAGTTGATGTAGAATGTAATGCATGAAACTGAAGAAGGAAGCTGACTCATTTGAAAAGACCTTGATGCTGGGAGAGATTGAAGGTAGGGGGAGAAGGGGACAACAGAGGATAAGGTGGTTGGATGGCACCACCAACTCAATGGACATGAGTTTGGGTAAACTCTGGGAGTTGGTGATGGACAGGGAGGCCTGGAGTGCTGCAGTTCATAGGGTCGCAAAGAGTCGGACAGGAATGAGCAACTGAACTGAACTGAACCCAACTTAGAGCTTCAAGGAACAATTCACAATAAAGGAGTTGCCTCTAGATTTTGCTAGTGAGTGAAGTCACTCAGTTGTGTCCAACTTTTGCGACCCCATGGACTATAGCGCACTAAGTTCCTTTGTTCATGGAATCTTCCAGGCAAGAATATACTGGAGAAGGTTGTCATTTACTTCTTCAGGGATAAGTATCAGCAAAACTTCAGTTAAAGCAAGATAGAATTGATTACTAGAAGAACAATTTTCTAATCTTTCCCTTCTGCTAATACATTCTATGCATCAGGCAAGTTGATGGAACCATCTCTTTTTCTCCTCCTCACTACACCGCCACCAGCCCTGGCCACTTTCTCTAGATCCATTTCCAAAGCATCTAAAAATTGCTCACATTCAGAAGGCCCTATGTTCCTTCTTCAGAGTTGCCTTTCCATTCACCATCATCCTGGGAATATGGATCTTCATTAATATCCAGGACCAGAGTGAGGACATTCAGGCTCCTGAATGGGTGTGCAAAATCTAACACAAATGTGGTCAGAGTTTCCCCAAAATCATCCTTTGAAAAGTACTCCTTGACACATGTTGGAATGAGATGCTTTCTTTTTTTAAGCTAGTGTTTTCTCATCCAAATGTTCCTTCAGAGGGTTTATAGCCCAGTGAGGGCTCCTAAGACAGCACGTGTGTTTAGCTTATTATTAAAAAAGCTATTTTAGAAACACATGCAAAGAATCAGAAAAGAGATTGCAATAATAGCTTCTCAACTTGAGGGTTCTGGAGGTACTGGCCTTGTAGAGTATTTCCAACAGTGGTGTATGGTAGTAAAAGTACAGTTATCTAAAAGTGGGCCTTGTTATATTGTGAAGAGATATTTTGAGTAAGTTCCAATTTCACTATTTCCATGCTCCAGCTTGCTGGTTCTTAAATTCCAACTGCTTCCTGACACTTACCTTGGATTTCTGGGGCAGGTTCTTTCTGATCCTCCAGGGAAATACTAACTGTATTTGGTCTCTACCCTTGGCTTATGCCTGGAACTCCAAATTGCTCTTCTCTAGCCCACGTTCTCATTCTTTAAGGCCTGAATCTCATACTGGCTCCACCACGAAGCTTTATCTGTGTCCCTCCCAACTTGGTTTTAATATGTGATCCCTAGGTTATGAGCTCTATTATGGGCAGAATAGGCTTCATGGTCTTTGTCCATCAAGGTAGGTAAAGTTGGACTGTGTAAATCAACAAACCCCAAATCTCAGCAGCTCTGAAAAAAATGTGCCTGCTTTGTTGTGATGCTATATTGCAGGTTGGCTGGGGCCTCCACTCCACTTTAACTCACTCTGGGACTCTGGCAGCAAAACCAGTATCTGCAGACTTGCTTGTTGTCCTAGCACAGGGAGAGATTTGCAGACTCTTGTACTGGTACTTATATGCTTTATTATGAAAGAGACATGCCGTTTTGCTTGCAACTGATTGGCTGGTACTAGATCCATGACCCCTCCCATCCACCAGGGAACAAGGATGTGCAGCTCCACCACGTATCCAGAAGGTAGAGAGTCATAAATATTTGGTGAACTGTCTGAATGACAATCACAGAACCCTTCAAAGAGGGGTTCAGTTGGAGGCTTTGGTAGTTATCAATGGCATGCCTTCCTCTAGGTAAGTGACTTAGCTGCTAAGCTGCTCCATGCTTCAGTTTCCCTTCTGTAGAAGTGGAGAATCCTTCATTCTCCAGGGGCTTTGAGTATGCGGTCATTGACTGTAGAACTCACCTCACAGATATCATTGCCGTTACACTTTGGTCCCAAGTAGTAACATGAGTACCTCTCACTTCCTCCTTAAGAACATAGCCTGTGCTCTTGATATGAGCTCCTGTAATATTAAGGAGGGCTTCCCTGGTGGCTCAGTGGTAAAGAACCTGCCTACCAATGCAGGAGATGCAAGTTCAGCCCCTGGGTCCAGAAGATCCCCCGGAGAAGGAAATGGCAACCCACTCCAGTAGTCTTGCTTGGAGAATCCCAAGCAAGAATGGACAAAGAAGCCTGGCAGACTACAGTCCATGAGGTCACAAAGAATTGGACACAACTGAGCGACTAAACCACATCAATATTAAGGAAGCGTGAGGTGGAGTCTAGTGTACCGTCTAAGTTGTCTACAGAAGTGGCAAATGCAATTTGACTCCATGATCTTTGTTTATTAAGGAAAGAAACATTAGAAGGGGCAGGGCTTGAGTTCTCAAGATTGTTAGAAACTTATCTATTGGCCTCAGAAAAAATTGCCTCTCAGAAAGCTCATGAAATGTTTCTGACAGTTCAAGTTTTTGGAAGAGGATTTCATTTAGTTCATCCTTCTCAGTGAAGGAGCTGTGCATAAGTCAATGAAGGGCATTGGGCACTATGGATTTGGCAATCATGTTTCACTTTCTGCTCAGTCATTTTTAATCGACACCTTGATCACACCTGTTGCTGAAGAACAGATTTATGCACTGTTTGTTGTCAGATCAATGAGCATTGCAAGCAATCAGGGTGAAGAGTTACAAAGACTCATGTTATTCTTCCTTAGGGATAAAACAGGCAGCTTTAAGTCAGAGTGGGGTAAATTATTCATTTTAATATTGTTTATTTAGGCCCACCTGAGGAGACGGCCTTGCTGACCTTCACTAAGATTGGCATGATTAAATATTTCTCGCTGTCACTATCCAGGCCTTTGTGCACCACAAGCTTATAATCTTGTCTGCATCAAAAGAACAGGCTGGGTCATAAATAGCCAGCATTAATTGAAGCTGCTTTCACACTCAGGTGGCAATTTCTCATCTCCGTAATTTAGACAACGTGTATTCTTTAACCAGATGTGAAATTTTATTGCACTTCATGGGGCTGTTTAATACTGAGCTTTAATTTTAACTGTATAATAGTGCTCTCTGGACTAACACTTGTTTAGCCATCTTTAGCTGTATGTTAAAATATAGTCAACTGCAGGCGAGATTAATCTACTCCAGCACTAGTATATTTTGGATCATGTCCAGTTAACTGTATCCCTTAGACAGAGGTGGTTTTGACCTGTATCTTTATGGGCATGTTGACCCTCCTTGGAGAACTAAGGAAAGGGTTATCGTGTTTTTTCTTTTGCCCTCATAGTAAGCATTGAGTTATTGGCCCCAGAGGAAAGGGACCACCTGTAGAATTCACGGCTTGGTTTCCTCATAGGCCCTTGATGTACTTTTCATAAGCGAGGTACAACTATGTTTCATTTCCCAAATTCCTCAGGCCGTTAAGTCTTTGCCATGCTGCTTCATCTACCAGAAATGGCTGTCTCCATATCCTCTGCTGACTAATTCTGAGTCACCAAGGTTGCTCAATTCAGTTCCAGCAATACCCCTTCCAGAAAGTGCTCTCCAGAGCTAGTTTCAGTTTCCTGGTTCCATGTTGTAACAAATAGCTCAGCAAACAGCACCTATCAGCAACTCCTATGGATTGCTCCATTATAATGCTAGATCCTAGAAAACAAGTACTTTGAATTATTTAACTAGGTCCTGGACACGGCATGGACTTAATAGATATCTGTTGAATGAATGGGTGAATATCATAGAAACTTGACTTTATTTAACTCCAGGAGTTGGTGATGGACAGGGATGCCTGGCGTGCTGCAATTCACGGGGTCGCAAAGAGTTGGACATGACTGAGCGACTGAGCCAACTAACTAAGCACACCTGTAGAATTCACAGCTTGGTTTCCTCATAGGCCCTTGATGTACTTTTCATAAGCTAGGTACAACTATGTTTCATTTCCCAAATTCCTTGGGCCGTTAAGTCTTTGCCATGCTGCTTCATCTACCAGAAATGGCTGTCTCCATATCCTCGGCTGACTAATTCTGAGTCACCAAGGTTGCTCAATTCAGTTCCAGCAATACCCCTTCCAGAAAGTGCTCTCCAGAGCTAGTTTCAGTTTCCTGGTTCCATGTTGTAACAAATAGCTCAGCAAACAGCACCTATCAGCAACTCCTATGGATTGCTCCATTATAATGCTAGATCCTAGAAAACAAGTACTTTGAATTATTTAACTAGGTCCTGGACACGGCATGGACTTAATAGATATCTGTTGAATGAATGGGTGAATATCATAGAAACTTGACTTTATTTAACTCCAGGAGTTGGTGATGGACAGGGATGCCTGGCGTGCTGCAATTCACGGGGTCGCAAAGAGTTGGACATGACTGAGCGACTGAGCCAACTAACTAAGCATATGTGACACACTTGTGCTGTGCTAGGCACTGTTCTTTGCACCATATCTGTTGTGTCTTATTTAAGATGCACAAAATTTCCATTTTACAGATGAGGAAACTGAGGGGCTAGGAGCAGTAACTTGCTCTGGGTGGCCCAGCCAGCATCCAGACCCATCATCTGCCTTTAGGTCCTGCATGCTGTGTCTCTTCAGTCATGTCTGACTCTGCGATCCTATGCACTATAGCCCCCCAGGCTCCTCTGTCCAGGAAATTCTCCAGGCAGGAGTATTGGAGTGGGCTGCCATGCCCGTCTCTTGAGGATCTTCCTGACCCAGGGATCAAACCCATGTCTTTCATATCTCTTGCACTGGAGGTGGATTCTTTACCACTAGCCAATCACTATACTGCTGTTTCTCATAGTGCACATTTTCAATGGTCAGTGAAAAACACAAACTGGAAACTAAAGTCCTCCTTCCTGTACTTGCTTATCCCTAATGGTTGTTCTGTTTTTTTTTTTTTAACTCACATAGAAAATAAAGCAGTAACATGTTTCTGTATTTATTGTAGCTTTAGTAATTTCAGATTGATATTTAAGATGCACAAAATTTCCATTTTACAGATGAGGAGACTGAGGGGCTAGGAGCAGTAACTTGCTCTGGGTGGCCCAGCCATCATCCAAACCCATCATCTACCTTTAGGTCCTGCATGCTGTGTCTCTTCAGTCATGTCTGACTCTGCGATCCTATGGACTATAGCCCCCTAGGCTCCTCTGTCCAGGAAATTCTCCAGGCAGGAATATTGGAGTGGGCTGCCATGCCCGTCTCTTGAGGATCTTCCTGACCCAGGGATCAAACCCATGTCTTTCATATCTCTTGCACTGGAGGTGGATTCTTTACCACTAGCCAGTCACTATACTGCTGTTTCTCATAGTGCACATTTTCAATGGTCAGTGAAAAACACAAACTGGAAACTAAAGTCCTCCTTCCTGTACTTGCTTATCCCTAATGGTTGTTCTTTTTTTTTTTTTTAACTCACATAGAAAATAAAGCAGTAACATATTTCTGTATTTATTGTAGCTTTAGTAATTTCAGATTGTAAATTTGCTTTGAAAGCCCTAGTGTTTAAATATTAATCAAAGCTGTGGAACCTTTCAAGGGAGTGCTGTCAGAGAAAGATCAACATTAGTTAGATTTTTACTTGCTGACACGTTAAAAATAAGCTCATAGTAGTGTTTCTACCTCCTGGAAATATCCTGGCCACTAAGCCCATTGTGGGATTCAAAAGAAAATTCTGGCACTACACTTTAAGGCAGGGAGAACTATGCGTGTGTATGTGTGTGTGTGTATGTATATATATATGTATATATGTATATATACCAGCAAACAAACCAAAAAGTTAGTATCTTCTTTATTAAAGATTAACAAAACAATCCTTTAACTATGTAATCATAGTTGTTTTCAAATAAAAGCTATTTCCTTTGTGTTTAGAGAAATGTACTTGATGAATACAACTCAGTACATCTCTATGGTGACTTTTCTAGGAATATCCTTTTATATCCTTTTTTTGAGACTTATAACACATTGTAAAATTTATGACCAAAAAGCTTTTCTAAATTGTTAAAACTTTAAAGCTTTCACATTTATTAAATACACTGCATCGGGATGTACTTGTGCTTTTCCCCAGATAATAACTGGACTTATAAACACATTACTCTGTAGCTCCCTTTACTAGTTACAGCTGTCAGAGTATATTATTTGACTTCAAACTGGTTACATATACTGTCTTTGACCACTCTTCTTCTCTGTAAAACAGAGGTAATAATATGACTTACTTTGTGAAATTAAAATATTTAAAAACAGCATCCATTAAGACAAAGAGCTCATAAGTTACTGCTATGGCTTCAGACTAGGTGGTTTCATAAATGGACAAGGATTTGAACAATAAGAGACATCTTTTAACATGTCTCATTGTCCTCTGCAACTGCAGGTATGTAGTAGTCTGCCTAGAATGCTGTAACAGATCATTGCAGGGTGACTTAACAACAGCAATTTATTTTCTCACAGTTCCTGAGGCTAACAGTCCAAGGTCACGGTGCCAACGTGTCTGGTTTGTGGTTGAGACTTCTCTTCCTGGTTACAGATGGTTGCCTTCCCGCTGGGCTTCCCAGACAGCTCAGCAAGTTAAGAATCCACCTGCAAGGCAGGAGACACAGGAGAGGTGTGCAGGTTTGATCCCTGGGTCAGGAAGATGCTCTGGAGAAGGAAATGGCAACCCACTCCAGTATTCTTGCCTGGAAAATTCCATAGACAGAGGACCCTGAGGGGCTGTAGTCTATGGGTTCACAAAGAGTCAGCGCAACTTAGCACACACACAGGGCCTCCTTGCTGCCTCCTCACAAGTCTTTCCCTCGCTGCAGTCTCAGTCCTGGTGTGCTTTGGCTTTAGTTACAGACATCACTCTCTTGCAATTAAGGCTCCAGCTTTATGATCACATTTAACTTTGATTACTTTGTTAACTCAATATTAAAATAAAACCTAAGATCATGGCGTCTAGCCCCATCACTTCATAGAAAATAGAAGGGGGGAAGGGGAAGCAGTGACAGGTTTCCTCTCCTTGGCTCTAAAATCACTACGGTTTGTGGCTGCAGCCATGAAATCAGAAGACGATTGATTCTTGGCAAGAAAGCTATGTCAAACCTAGACAGTATGTTAAAAAGCAAAAACATCACCCTGCTAACAAAGGTCCATATAGTCAAGGCTATGGTCTTTCCTGTACTCATGTCTGAATAATGAGATCTGGACAATAAAGAAGGCTGAGCACGACAGAACTGATGCTTTCTTTTGAACTGTGGTGCTATAGAAGACTCTTGAGGGTCCCTTGGGAAGAAAAGAGATCAAACCAGTCAGTCTTAGAAGAAATCGATCCTGAATACTCTTTGGAAGAACCAATGTCAAAGCTGAAGCTTCAGCGCTTTGGCCACCTGATGCCAACAGCTGACTCATTGGAAGAGACCCTGATGCTGGGAAAGATTGAAACAGAAGAAGAGGGAGACAGAGAAAGAGATGGTTGCATAGTATCACTGATTCAGTGAACACGAACTTTGGGCAAACTCCGGGAGATGGTGAGGGACAGGGAAGCCAGACGTGCCGCGGTCCATGGGGTCATGAAGAGTCAGACCTGGCTTGGTGACTGAGTAACTTTCACAATATGCGTGTAAAGGCCATGTCTCCAGATTAGTCACATGGTGGATTGGGACTTGGCTGTGTAAGTTTGGAGTGGATGGTTTTCCTGGCAGCCCAGTGGTTAAGGCCCCTGCCTCCAATGCAAGGGTCGCAGGTTCAGTCCCTAGTCAGGAAACTAAGATCTCACATGCCACACGATATAGACAAGAACATTTAGAAATAATAATAATACATTTTTGAGGGGTGGGACACAATTCAATCCATAACAAGACAGAACATCATTTGGGGATAATAATAAAAATCTAAAATGGAAGCCCCTTAAATGAGCCCTGGGTCAGATTATCGCCCACTCTCCCCACTGGAGGGTGTTTAGAGCTCCTCTGCTTGCCACTGTAAGTGCGTGACTTTCGTCCCTGCTTCGAGTTCCACTCATTAACACGTCCCCCTGCCTCCAGTATTGTATCAACAGAAAATTCCTTGGTATTTTCTGTGGATTTTTGTTTTATTTCTTGTGGGGTGGTAGGGAGCTTGATTGCTACTTGACACCAGGATGTAAGGGATTCAGAAGCCAGAGGAAGCAGGGAACAGGGGCACGTTTGTCTGGGCATGCCGTCAGCTCCAAGCATGCAAAGAATGTTGTTGGAATGGCTTTGCCAAGGCTGGAATGGTTGTAGGGCCACACATCACTCCTTCATTTGGGTAAGTGTGAAATTCCTAAGGTTTTAAAAATAACAGAAAAGCATAATAGGCTCTCCTCCTAACAAATTAAATCTCACCCACTATGATAATAAATAAGATTTGTGTAATGGTGACATGTAAAATCAAGGCTGAAGTGTCTCCAACCAGAAAGTGGTAATGGCTAATTTCACATTATGCAGAATAATCCATTTGTCAGTGAAAACCTAACTCCCATGCTTAGATTCTCATCATTCTTTTTATGATAACTGCCCAGAGTCTCTGTTTAGTTATGATGCCAGTTTGTTATTTCATGTAATATTAACCAGTCGTACATAAAATGAAGAGTGAGCTAATTTTCTGAAAGTCTGCAAGTAAATACTGAATTATGGTTAACGACTTATAGTAACTCAGTTTAGAAAACTTCCATTTCCCTTCTCAAGTCTGCCAGTATTCAAAGTCATTTCCATCATCTCCATGTGTATGTGTAAAACCTCAAATGAAGCTATTTCATTTTCTTTAATATACCTCAAAATTTTGTTTTTATTTTGAGCACTGTTAAAGTAAGGTATCGTTGGCCTTAATGACATCTTGCAGCCACTAGTTCTGCAGGTAAATCAAACAAAACATTGTTTTCTATAGGAAGTCCCTGGCTGGCAGCATTTTCATAAACGCTGAAGAAGCTCTATTAACGATAATACTATTTGGTCAACGTGATAAAAGCAAAACAAAGATATCCGAGATGAAGCTTCAGTTAATAACAGACAGATATAACTGCATCAAAATCTAACGAATGCTAGGACAGTGCTGGAACACTGTGATTAGTTGTTGGTTTTGAACAGCGCTTGGCTTTTCACGATGTGAATCCTGTGTTCTTCCTTCTTTTCCCAGATCTGATGGACCCAAGTAAGTAGCAGAAGAGTGCCAGAAAGACCATGGGCGAGTACATTGCCGGCAGCTGGGTTTTTTTGGCTGAGCCCTGGGAAAACTGAACTTATATTCATCTCCAAGAAAAGATGAGTCGATGAGTAGGGCCACAGGGTGAGGAATCAGGTATGAGAAAATTCGGCTAAATGCGGGCTTGATTCTGCCCGGGCCTGCTTTAGTGTCTCACCGTGGCGCGAGCTGTTCTTTCACGCTCGCATGCCTGGCGACACACCCCGGAGGAGCCCTGACCTTCTTCGGGCGCTTTTGGTGCAATTTCTGATCTCCTCCTGTTTTCACCAGCTTTGCTCATAATCGGCCTTTGTTCCAGCCTCTACCTTAAAGTCTTCTTTCCCAAGAAATCACTCACCTTCCCTGTGTTTGGAGTCATATTCGGTGACACCTTAGATGGGGAATAGTGGAGAGGCTTTAGGATGCCCTTGGAATTAAAAAAAAACAAAAAACAAAACAAGAGGTGATCATGCAGGGGGATTGTCTGGCTTTGGGAGCCTCTCACCAGTTGGCAATAGTTAGAGAATGACTCAGCTGTCTGGCTCTACCTTCAGACAGATTTAGGAGACCTGGAGACTCATCAGCGGCAGTAAGGCTTATTCACACGTAGGCATGCCTGGATTAGCGAGTCCCATGCGTGCACAGGAAGTGTGTCTTTGACCGCTTCAGGCAAGTCCTACTTCTTTCCTGTTTGAAAAGCCTTGAAGCTTCCTATGCAAAGCTAAGACTGTCCAGTTTTATTCAAGCATATAAGAATAAATAATTAAAAATGTACTTCTAACTATGAATTCTTTACACAGTCAGTGTGTTTTTATTTTATTATTTTATTAAATGAGTGTATGTTACAGGTGCCAAGTGACACTCTTAATGAGGACTTGGGAACACTCATACTCACTTTTCAGAAGAGCCAGTAGAGGTTTCAAAAGGCTAAATTGCTTTCTCCAAGACCACTTGCGTTTTTATGCTAGAAAATATACTAATCTTACGTAGCCTTTTCATTTTGACAATGTATTATTCAGTTTTAATGAAGAGCGTTGGTGAGCTTGTATTAATGTATTTTAGGTGCCTCTGATATAGCTCCAGTGTCTGAGAATAACACAAGCTGCTAATAACAAGGAAGAGGAATGGACGCTGACTGGTCCTTATGAGAGCGCAGTGCTCTGAGCCAATCCTGGGGACCCTGACCTCTAGCTTCCTGCCCTGCAAGACAGGGACATGCCTTTATTATGTATTTAACTCGATAGCTTGGCATTCTCTTATTTGTAACCCAAAGTTCCTGCCTTCTAGATTAAACTAATAAAGATGGCATGCTGACAACAGAAAGTGAAACAGAAGTTTTAAGGAAGACCTCCAAAAGTAAACCCAGGTGGCACACATTCCAGTCAGTTAAGACCCAGGTGTGAGGGAGTTCTGATTTGGATTGATGTAGTGTGGTTTAGAACCAGAAACACCCAGAAACTCATTAGCGTATTGCTCAGTTGGTAACACGCTGTCAAGGATAGGCACTTCAGACAGTATTGTAGAGCGTCCACAGTAGAGGGCGTACAGATTGCAGATTCTGTTTATGAGAATAAATAACTTGGGCTGGGCTCAGAGGGCGTCCCATGATGTGGCTGGCTTGCATCTCAAATTTCCCAAGAAGAAAGTAGTGGTGCGAGAGCAAATTCCACTGCATTGTCCCTATCAGGAACGGTCTGTAGACATTTGTTTCCAAGGACACCAGCAGAACATAAATATTAGGCCTGCTTCGTAAAGAGCTGGCAGTGGAATGTAAAATAAGACGTGATGCTGTATGTCAACTCATTTATTGTCACTAATGAGAGCTAAGATTTGCTAAGCACTTACTATTTTCCAAGCACTCTGCTAAGTGCTTTTCATGTATTACTCTAGTAGAACCTCACACTCTTGTGAAATAGGACTTGTTTTGCCCTTTTGTGTATGGAGAACATGTGGCTTGGAGAAGAAAACCAATTCACCTACCACTCTTTAACTAGTGAGTAGGATGAAGCCAAGATTTGAGCATGGACAGGGTGACAACCTCTATGTTCCACTGTCGATTATGACTACTGTGCCACTTACAAGCATTTTTATGTAACTTGTAGACCAAACTGGTAGCTTCTCCAGATGGAAAAAATTTTGGTATATTTTTGTTTAGCATTGCTTGAACTTGAGGACCTGGGGGATCCTATCGCTGAAAAAGACAAAGAACACCTTGGTCATGGTTGAGATGGGAGACTGAGGGAAATTAGGAGCACGGCTGTTGCATGGAACAGATGAGTTTCTGCTATGTTGTCTTCCTCATATGTTCTCATGAATACATGCTCACACTTGGGTTAAAGGGGAAAATGATTAAGAAGGACAATCAAGTTGGTTCTTCTTTGTCGGGGTGCAGCCCTGGTGGGTCCAGGGAATTCGAAGCGGAGACGGCACTGGCAAGGAAAACTTATTTATTTATTAATATAAGATTAGATTAGGAAGAAATAGTGTAGTAGGAAAATTAAGTGGAGAAAGAAGGCTGAATAACTTGGCTTGCAGGGAAGGCCAATAAAATCTCTGGACAAGAGATTTGCACCATCTACATGGAGCCACTGGCACCTGCTTGAATCTCTAAGGGTGCCCCACCTTGGGCTCCCTTTTGTGCGGGGCTTGAAAGCTGGGGCAAGTAAGTAGACCTGGCGAGCCCCCCTGGTCCAGATGGGAATTCAGCCTGGAATTAGAGTGAAGAGGAGACAAAAGAGAGAGAGACACGGGGGAAACCAGTCCAGAGACTAGCTTCGGCCTCTATTGTTCAGAAGGCCTTTTATGCTTTTGATAAAACATGAAGGTCAGTGGGTACACAGTTATGCAGCGTTAACAGCCCTTTTTTTTGATAAGGGTTTTTCAACCAGAAGACTTGTTGGTGTTGATCTTCCCAAGGCCTGGCGCCACTCTCAGAAAAGCACCAAACAAAGTTACATTCTTACATAGCAAAGATACAGCAACTTATAACAAGTAAAGGGAGTACAGTGATTTACAGCAGAAGAGAAGCAAAAGTCTAGTGTTGCTAACATCAAAGCTACTACATCTCTTTCTCTACGTCCTGCTTACATTGAGCAACGTCCTTCCAGGTGCCTAAAAGATAAAGAATATGCAGGTCTGGCAGCAGTCCTTGAGTCAACAGTGAAAACCCGTCACCAATATGATTTTTAACTCTTTAGAAAAGGCTCTGTGTCTTTAAGATGCTTTCAGGCTTTGTGCCTCCGGTGGGTGGCTGGGGGGCTGTAAGCAATTCACAAGCTGTAAGGAGTCTGGGAAAAACCAGTTAGGTGAGCTAAAGAGCTATCAGAAGGGGTTTAACCGAAACATCCCTTTCAAATGCAGAAGACTAAAGCCCTGAGTTGACTTTTTCTCAGAGAATATCAGAAGAGTGGAAAAGCAGAGTGCGGAGGCCTCAGATTCTTATTTTGGGGGGGTGGATGCTCAGGAAATGCCGTGAGGAACCCCTGAAGTTTGATAACCCCCTGCGTATGCCAAACTTTCTTCCACGTGACCCTGTCACGGGTGGGATTCCTCACACTGGCTCCCGGCACTTCTTGGATCTGCCTGTCATCCATGGTCATGTAGGAAGTAGAACAAAAGAAATACTGAGAATCGGATAAAGCTGAGTTTAAATTTCCTTCTGTCATTTTCTAGCTAAGTCTTGGTTTCTTTGTTTACAAAGCTAAGACAATAATGCTTACTTTACAGTGTCATTGAGGGAAGTTATTTATGTTTGTATTTGTGTATTTATTGATCAAGCAAAATACTTGAGACAGAGATGAAATAGTAAAAAACAGCTATTATATATATTAAATTTTTATTTATTATACATTTTATTTATGCTGTTTAATATATTTGTGAAATATAGTTAACATAATATTTACATATATTTAATAGAAATATTAAATATGTAGTTAATATTAATTTATATTTATAACTTATTTTATAACAATTATAATACTTTATAAGTTGTATATATTTAATAAATAACTTGTATATATTTAATAAAATTATATATATTTACATATATAAATACATGTAACTTTTGTGTATATAACATATAATGTTAGAGTAATCCAATAACCTTCCATTCACTATTAGTAGTTATTATTAGCTTTCTAATGATAGTTCATTGTGTCACTCTGAATTTCCAATCTCACCTGTTTGGTCTGCCTCTTAATGAATCTTTTAGAAGTTCAATGATTTTTCTTCCTTCATTTTCAGTTAAGAAGATTCATTAACTGTGTCTTTATTGTTTTAATAGAAAAATAAATATACTTTTATCAAAGTGCTTCTGAGGTCAACCAGTTCATGTCTCTAGCCTGCAACTCTTTCCCCTTAAATTACTGTCTTTTCTCAAATTGTAGCTTTTCTGTAGCTTTACAGAAAAGATTATGAGGTTTATAGAAAGCTGCAGCCTATAGTTCCAGTTATGAAGTTCTCTAAACTCTTCTGGTTTTCCTTCTTAGTACAGGTGATTTGGGAGTGGTTTTACTTTCCTCTTCCTGTACAATATTATGGACCTCTGTCCATAGTTCTTCAGGCACACTATTCACTAGATCTAGTCCCTTGAATCTATTCGTTACCTCTATGGTGAATTCATACGGGATTTAAGTCATACCTGGCTGACCTATCGTTTTTCCCAGTTTTCCTTAGTTTAAGCCTGAATTTTGCTATGAGAAGCTGATGATTTGACCCACAGTCAGCTGAAGGTCTTGTTTTTGCTGACTGTATACATACAGCTTCTCCATCTTTGGCTACAAATAATGTAATCAATTTGGTTTCAGTATTGACCATTTGATGATGTCCATATGTAAAGTTATCTCTTGCGCTCTTGAAAAAGTGTGTTTGCTATGACTAGTGCATTCTCTAGACAGAATTCAGTTAACATTTGCTCTGATTCATTTTCTTCTCCAAGGCCAAGCTTGCCTGTTACTCCAGGTATATCTTGACTTCCTACTTTTACATTCCAACCCTCGATGATGAATAGAACATCACATTTAGGTTTTACTTCTAGGCGGTCTTCAGTGTCAGACTTTATTTTTTGGGGCTCCAAAATCACTACAGATGGTGACTGCAGCCATGAAATTAAAAGACACCCACTCCTTGGAAGTAAAGGTATGACCAACCTAGATAACATATTCAAAAGCAGAGACATTACTTTGCTGACTAAGGTCTGTCTAGTCAAGGCTATGGTTTTTCCAGTAGTTATGTATGGATGTGAGAGTTGGACTGTGAAGAAGGCTAAGTGCCGAATAATTGATGTTTTTGAACTGTGGTGTTGGAGAAGACTCTTGAGAGTCCCTTGGACTTCAAGGAGATCCAACCAGTCCATTCTGAAGGAGATCAACCCTGGGATTTCTTTGGAAGTTCAGTTCAGTTCAGTCGTTCAGTCATGTCCAACTCTTTGTGACCTCATGAATTGCAGCACGCCAGGCCTCCCTGTCCATCACCAGCTCCTGGAGTTCACTCAGACTTAGGTCCATCAAGTCTGTGATGCCGTCCAGCCATCTCATCCTCTGTCGTCCCCTTCTCCTCCTGCCCCCAATCCCTCCCAGCATCAGAGTCTATTCCAATGAGTCAACTCTTCGCATGA